>JAQZBX010005515.1:0-56184 GCA_029593785.1 Cabassous unicinctus
CATTCCCATTTATAAAGCAGCTACTCACTAAAATGTGTTATCATCAACTCTATACATTTCCACACTTTTACAGCAAAATTAATTAAACCTTCTACATACATTAATCACCAGTAGTCCTTCTCAGCCCTCCTCTTATCTCCCTTAAGAATCCACCACCTACCACCAGGTCTTGAAGATGTTTTCCTACATTTTCTTCTAGAAGCTTTATGGTTCTTGCCTTTATATTTAGGTCTTTGATGCACTTTGAGTTAATTCCTGTATAAGGCGTGAGATAGGGGTCCTCTTTCTTTTGGCTATGGATATCAGTTCTCCCAGCACCATTTGTTGAAGCATTGTTCTGCTTTAGCTGGGTGCATTTGAATAAGGCTTGTCAAAAATCAGTTGACCATAGATGTGAAGGTCTGTTTCTGAACCATCAATTCGGTTCCATTGGTCTATGTGTCTATCTCTATGCCAGTACCATGCTGTTTTTACCACTGTAGCTAGGCAATATGATCCAAAGTCCGGAAGAGAAAGTCCTCCAGCTTCACTTTTCCTTTTTAAGATGTTTCTGGCTATTCAGGACCCCTTACCCTTCCAAATAAATTTGATAATTGTATTTTCCATTTGTTTAAAAAATGCTGGTGGAGTTTTTTTATCAGGATTGCATTGAATCTGTATATCATTTTGGGTAGAATTGACATCTTAATGATATTTAGTCTTCCAGTCCATGAGCATGGAATGTTCTTCCAATTATTCAGGTCTTTTTAAAATTTCTTTTAACAATGCATTGTAGTTTTCTGAATATGAGTGCTTTACATCCTTGGTTAAGTTTATTCATAAATATTTGATTCTTTCAGTCACTATTGTAAATGAAATTTTTTCCTGACTTCTTCCTCATATTGCACATTACTAGTATCTTTTAAAGTCTATTTCATCTGATATAAGTATAGCTACTCTGGCTTTTTTATTTTTTTATTTTTAAGTTACTGCATGCATGTGGAATATCTTTTTCCAGCCTTTCACTTTCAATCTATTGGTATCCTTGGGTCTAAGGTATGTCTCTTGAAGACAGCATATAGATGGCTCATATTTTGTTATCCATTCTGCCAGTCTGTGTCTTTTGATTGGGGGAATTTAATCCATTAACATTCAATGTTATTACTGTAAAGGCAATTCTTATTTCACCCATTTTGACCTTAGGGTTTTATCTATCATTTTTAATTTTCACCACTCTTTTGACACTTTTAGTTACTTTTACTGATATAATCTTCATTTCTAGACTCTCTTCCAAGCCTCTCTCTTCTGTCTTTTCTTTTCAGACTGTAGCACACCCTTAAGTATTTTCTGCAAAGCCAGTCTCTTTGTTATAAACATTCTCAGTTTCTGTTTATCTGTGAATATTCTAAACTTGCCCTCATTTTTGAAAATCAATCTTGCCAGATATAAAGTTCTTGGCTGGAAGTTTTTCTCTTGCAGTATCTTAAATATACCAGACCACTGCCTTCTTGCCTCCATGGTTTCTGATGTGAAATTAGCACTTAATCTTATTGGGTATCCCTTATGTGTTATGCATTGCTTTTCTCCTGCTGCTTTCAGAATTCTGCCTTTGGCATTGACATTCTGTTTAGTATGTGTCTGGGAATTGGTCTATTCAGATTTATTCGGATGGGAGTACATTGTGCTTCTTGGACATGGATATCTATGTCCTTCAATTATTTCTTCAAATATTCCTTCTGCCCCTTTTCCCTTCTCTTCTCCTTCTGGGACACCCATGACACATATATTTGCATATATCTTGCTGTTGTTTAGTTCCCTGAGACCTTGTTCAATTTCTTCCATTCTTTTCTTCATCTGTTCTTTTGTATGTTCACTTTTGGAGGCCATGTCTTCAAGCTCACCAATCCTTTCTTCTGCCTCCTCAAGTCTGCTGTTACATGCCTCCAGTGTATTTTTAATTTCATTTATTGTGCCTTTCATTCCCCTAAGATCTGCTATTTTTCTATGTATGCTTTCAAATTCTTTGTGCTCATCCAATATCTTCTTAATATCCTTAATCTCTTTAGCCACTTCAATGAATTTATTAAGAGGATTTGTTTGAACATTTATGATTAGTTGTCTCAACTCCTTTATGTCATCTGGGGGCTTATTTTGTTCCTTTAACTGGACCATATCTTCCTGTTTCTTGGTGTGGATTGTAGTTTTTTGTTGGTGTCTTGGAATCTGGCTTACTAGATGTATTTATTCTGGGTGCAGTTTCTCTCTTTAGCTTAGGGCTTTCTTGCCCTTTCTCCCTTGCTGGTTGTGTAGTATGAGCTGAGTATATAGTTGTTGCTATAAGCTGTGGAGGCTTAAGCTGCCCTCATTGCCCCAGGTACTGACGAAGCTTCTCCCACCTTTCTCCTCTGCCAGGGGTAGGGATAGAGCCACAGCCATGTGTAATAATCCAAGTTGTGCAGGCTGAGACCATCTGTAGCTGCCTGGAGAGACTGATGAAGCTTCACACACCTTCCTTCCCTGCCTGGGGCGAGGATGGAGCTGCAGGTATGGGCAGCAATCTGTGCCATGCAGGTCCAAATAGACCACAGTTGCCCAGGTAGACTGACATAGCACCAGCCTCTCCCTCCCTCCCAGTGGTGGAGATGGACCCTCTGGAGTGCCGAACAATCTAATCCATGTGGGCCAAATGCACCTGCAGTTGTCCTGAGAGGCTGAGGGAGTACTGTCCCTTCTGCTCTTTAGTGGGTGGGAAAGGAACCACCGACACCCAACAGTGCAGTCCGTGTAGGCCGAGAGTACCTGCCGTTGTCTGGAGGGGCTGAGGAAACACCAGGTCCCTCCTATTCCATTGAGTGGTGGGGGTGGACCCACAGGCACCCAACAGTTCAGTCCCTGTAGGCTGAGAGTACCTGCCATTGTCTATTGGGGATGGGGGTGGATCCACAGGTACCCACCAGTCCAGGCCCTGCAGGCCAAACATGCCTGCCATTGCCAGGAAAGACTGAGAAAGCACAACTCCCCTTCTTCCTTACTTGGAGGCAGGGATGGAGCTATAGCTCTTCAGTATATGTGGGCTGAAAGCACCTGCAGTTTCCCAGAGAGGTTGAAGAAACCCCAGCCCCCTCCTAGCTTATGGGGTTGGAAGGGTGAGATGGAATTGAAGGCGTTCAACAAACCAGTTTGTGTGGGCTGAAAGTGCCTGCAGTTGCCTTTGTCTTGAGAGGCTGAGGAAACACAGCTCCTCTCCTATCTTACTAGGTGCAGGGATGGAGCCCCAGGTGTCCGACTATTCAGTCTTTGCCTACCAAATGTACCTGCAGGTACCCGGAGAGGCTGGTGCAGGTCCCGCCAGCTTCCTCCCTGCCAGAGGTGGGGCTGAAGCCTAGGCCTGAGCTGTAGTCTGATCTGGGTGGAAAGAAGCCAGTCCCTACCATCACTGTGATTTTCAATCCACCCCGCTTCCCCTCATGCCAGGGACGGAGTCAAAATGGTGGCTACTGGCCTTTTTCCAACTTGGACAGGTTCAAACTTTAGCTGTTCTTAGGGTTATAGTTTAGCCATTCTTAGGGTTATACTTTAGCCAGGCGAATTTACTAATTGGTAGCTGAAGTCGGTGGCCAACTCTCTCTTCCTCCTGTTTTTGGAAAATGGAGCTTCCAATTCCAGCCACAGAATAGCTCGAGGCGGCTTGCTCCGCCAGAGTAGGATGATCACCAACCTCCATGGCATGGCCCATAGTTTCCCAGAGAGGCTGGTGCAGGGCCCCCAGCTTATTCCCTGCTGCAGGTGGGGCTGGGGCTTAGGCTAGAGCTGCAATCTGATCTGAATGAAAAGAGGTCAGTCTCTACCAGCACTGTGATTTTCAGTCAGCCCAGCTTCCCCTCATGCGGGGGGCAGAGTTAAAGTGGCGGCTACTGGCCTCTTTCTGACTTGAACATGTTCAAACTTTAGCTGTTCTTAGGATTATACTTTAGCCAGACGAATTTACTAATCAGTAGTTGGAGTTGGTGGTGCCCAGCCAACTCTTCCTCCCCTGTTGTTGGGAAATGGAGCTTCCAATTCCAGCCACAGAATAGTTCCTGAGATGGCTTGCGACGTCCGTGGAGGATGGGCACCTATCTCCACATCGTGGAGTGCTCTACTCACGAAATCTTCTCCGCAGATGGGTAGTCTCCTCCTTCTGTTCTTTCAAGGATGTTGCAGAATGCTCTTCTGGTCTCCTGGAGCCTCGAAACAGGTGATTTAGATAGCTCTGGGTAATTACTAACTGCCCTGTAGCATGAGCTGACTCTGGGAGCTTGTAGCAGTTTGGCAGTTTGATATAGTTATGAATTCCAAAAATAGATATTGGATTATGCTTGTAAACTGGTCTGATAATCTGGGCATGATTAAGTTATGATTAAGGTGTTGACTGGGCCATGTCAGTAGGGTAGAGCCCCACCCTTTGGTGGGGGGGGTCTCAAAGATAAAAAGACATGGCAAAGGACAGAGTTGGAATAGTTTTGATGTTGGAGTTCTGATGAGGAAGGAGAGAAGGCCCCAGGAAAAAAGACAAGCCATTCACCTGACAGTTCACAGCTGGCCTTGTGGAGAGAAGCAAAGCCTAGAGAGCCTTATAGTCTACAGCTGACCTTGTGGAGGAAACAGAGGAGCTGAGCCCAGAGAGAAATGGAGCCCTGGGAAGAGAAGAACCCAAGAAGCCTGAGCCCTGGCAAATGTTGGCAGCTGTCTTGCTCCAACATGTGGCAACAGACTTTGGTGAAGGAAGAAACTTGTGCTTTATGGCCTGGTAACTGTAAGCTTCTACCCCAAAAAAATACCCTTTATAAAAACCAACCAATTTCTGGTATTTTGCATCAGCACCCCTTTGGCTGACTAATACAGAGCTCCTTATTCTGCTGCTATTTTGCTGGTTGTCCTAGTTAGTAGTAATGTTTTGACAATATTCTTTCATAATTTGTAACAAATGTCTCATAACAATGCAAGGTGTTGGTGGTGGTGATGTATGGGGACCCCTGTATGATGTTACACATGTTTGTTTTATAAGTTCACAACTTCTACTATATACTTATTGTTTATGTATGTTTATGTATGAATGATATTCTTCAATAAAATTTTTTGAAAAAGAATGTGTTCTCTATTTAAAGGGTAAATAGTTGGTGTACGTATCCATTATTTCAACCATAATGGTTTTGTTTATATTGTTTGCTATGTTACTTGGTGCAAAAAGATTTATGATAGTTATATCTTATCTTCATTAGGCTGGATTAATCATAATTATAGAGTGCTTCATGCTTCCTTTTGATTTCAAATATCTGATATTAATATCACAACACTTACTTTCTGCTTTCATTGCCTGGACACTCAGGTTGATAACTGAATTTGCACCAAGCAAGTTCAGGACCTTAACAAGATAATTATTTTTGGATGGCTCAATTTTCTTCTCCCCTTCCCATACAACAATTGAAGAATAGTTCAGTTATCTGCTTTGTACTTACTAACCTTGGGCTATATAAGAATTTGAGATCTTTTAAATACTACATATCCTATGTGAATCCATTTCCCCTAGTCCCTGCTCCATTGAAAAAATTGCTCCAAATTGCAGCAACTACTCAAGTCCAGGGAGTTTGAGTTTTTACCAGATTTTAAGTTAAGCTATCAATTCACAGCTAATGTGCACTTAAAAGGCATTTTAAGGACTTCTTTTGAGTCACTTCAAAACTTCACATATACCTTAATATCTTTACATATTTTATGGTTCATCTATAGAGAAGCTGCCATGTCAGAGATGGCATTCCTATTTAAAAACAGGCTGATACAACCTTTCCAAATTAGTTATTAAATTCCTCTCATTAGGATGAAACTATAAAGAAAAAAAATTCCCTGCTTATTTGCATCTTTGAGTATTTTTTCCTAGGAAAATAAAAATAATGATGATGCCTGCAACCAATAGAGGGGGCCTGTTATGTGCCAAGCACTTTCCATACATTATCTTTACACTGATCTTCACAGCAACCCACTACATGTGATTATCACCAGTGTACAAAAGAGCATTGAAACTCAGAAGGTAAAGTGATGAGTAGATCTACACACTAGTCATAGTGGGTGGAAGGAGCTGGGGGTTGAGCCTGTTCTGTTTGACCCCAAAGCCTCTACTTGTTCCACTATTCTAAGAGTTAGACTTCTGGAATTAATGGGTAAATCTTTGTTTTTTTTATGTTTTGGAATAATTTTTCCTTTTTTCCTTCTCTCTGGATACTCTTTACTGGAGTCTGGTGAAAATCAATTCCATATGCATCCACAGAGATGCAAGACTCAGGGAACAGAAGGCTAGAACCTGTTTAATTACAGTCCAGCAAATAAATACAATTACCTTAAATAAACTCTCTGGGAGGGTTGATGGCATCAAGCCTCTTCTTATTTCAGTGCTGTAATTCCAGAATGCACCTCAATGATTTAACCGAGAACACTGGTATACAAATATTGTTCATCTATTGCAAACACCATAAAAGTTTTGTTGTTGTTTAGCCATTAGCTCTGTAGCATAGCTTTATCCCTAGTTTCAGAAATGCTGAAAGCATTTTGAATGGTAAAATTTGGTAAATTTCTGAAATATTCAGAATTTTTTTCTTAAAACCAAGTAAAACCCCTAATAACTTTGAACACAAGAATTGCCCTCTTAATTGCAGATGTGTTTCCCTGAGTGTGAACTGTACTGTGTGATACAAGACATTTTAAAATCATTGGCTTAAAGGGCCTGGGAATGACTTATTAGGTAGGGAAAAACAGTTTGGACCAAATAGTGGCACACAGCATTATACTGTGGAACTTTCCACAAATTCAGGTCCTTCCCCAGACTTGCTGATTCAAAATTTTGAGAGGTGGAGGCCTTGCCATGCACATTTTACAAATCACAGCGTTTTTAATGTACACCCCCGGTTAAGAAACTCTGGGCTGGAGTAAGTCTTACCTGGGATGTTACAGACTGGCAATGGCAAAATATTTTCCTTAGAATGCAGGATGCCACTACAAACAATTCTTACTCCCCGCTGCCTTCCTCGCTCAAGGAAAAAAAAAAAAAAAAGAATTACATAAGGAAATAACCATAGGCAGATGTTGAAAGATGGGAGCTGTGGATCATCTCATTCTCAAAGAAATGCATCCGCCTTGTCTGCTGTGAATATGTGGTGGAGGTGGGGCTTAATAGCCAGTTGCATGCTGGGAAAGGGTATTTGAAAACTACGTTTACAGTCTTTACTACCAAAGCCCAACAAAGAAACCAAAGTACTTAATTTTCATCCAATCATATAATGAATAGATGGACAGAACTTGGAAATTATGCAGTCCAAATGCTTCATTTTACATTTGGAGAAATTGAATCCCAACCGGGAAGTGACTTCAACGCCACATAGCTTTCTCTTACAGTAAAAACCATTCAATTCAATGGCCAACCGAGGAATGCAAACCAAGCTTTCCATTCTCTTTTGGAACCACGCGTTACTGAAATTAGAAAGAACACAGAAACAGCTGTTCAACCATGTCCAGAAATGACAGTCTACTCTTCAATAAAGCATCAACAGTTTAGCCAAGAAGTATTAAGGGAGGAAAAAAGAGATCAGCTTGAAACAGATTCTTAAGCAAAGTTGCCCAGAGGCATAGAATAAATCAAAGCTACCTTAGCATTTGCTTTTCTGCCATCAACGTGGATTGTTCTTTGTGGACAGATATTTAAAAGTCTATGGGTGCTGTTTTTCAGGCTTCTGGATCCAGTCCCAGAAGGGTGCTCTTCCAATCCCAATTTTTTCTCTCTGTCTCTCTGTCTCTCTCTTTACACACACACTCCTAAACAGTAACCTTGTAGAACAGAATTAGAATAAGGATGAAGATCTGATACACAGCAATACAATCCTCATTTTATCATTAATGTTTTCTTAGATTATTGTATTCATCAGCCATGGAGATGAGATTAAGTTCCTTTCTTTAACAAGTTGATGCTCAGAATGGAATGTCATCATTTTGATCCATTAAAAGGAGGACTTGGGCATGGTATTTGTTAGGGTGCTTCTGTTGACAAAAGAAAAATAAATTTAAATGACTGAAGTAACAAATGGGATGTGTTTGGTTCAGTTAACTGAAATGCCATGAGGTAGTTTGATCAAGGTGTGGCCTCCTCTGCCCCTCCCTGTTTCTCAGGTATGTGGTTGGGTTGGCTTTCCTCAAGGTGGAAAGATGGCATCATAGTTACACGTGCTTCTTTACTCCTATCCAAAAAGAAAGAACGGCATCACATAACTATTGAAACAAGTCCAGGCTTTCCTCTGATTGAACCAGTCATTTTTACATTAATAATAATAACAGCAACAATGAATATTCACTGAGCAAGTTATACACGGCAGGCATTCTTCTAAGTGCTTTCTATGCATCATCTCTCTTAATCCTCATAAAAAGAGCAATGGATCTACCCTGATTTGTTAAATCCACCAAGGTTAACGCCTGAAGCTGAGGAGAAGTGTGGGCTCCCCACCCCCACCCCCACCCACAAGATGCAAAATGGACATTAAGGAAACAACCACGGTATGCAGCACAACGTTGTCTCTAAACAAATTTATCATTCTGCTCTGTGCTTCAGTTTTCCTTAATGATCCAGCTTAAACAGGCAAAAAGCTAGATACCTTCTTCATACATTTTCCATATTACCTAAATTACCTTTTGTACTAAATGTCCTTTTGAATGACAGCAATGTTGTCTTCTTGTACGTACAGAGTCAACAGAGACTGAGTTGCAAAGCACACAGGCTTCCTAAATCCATTCCCTGACAGGTGACCAGCCTTCCTCCTGCAAGGTAGAGTGGCCTCTTGGTCAGAACCTGGGTCCTTTGGTTCTGCTGCTTTTCTTCTGACATTTGCTGAGAGGTGAGAATATAAATCTCTTTGCTTGTTCTTGAGCGTGTGGAACTTCTTTCTGTTACTCTTGATTCACAATAAGAACGGAGCAATCTGAGCAGGCTTTGCCAGGATCTTTTGTTTGTCTCACTCCCACCTTGTACATCCTAGGTGGTTCCCTGTAAAGATTAAATGCACTGGTTTTTATATTTCCTATTTTTTAAACTTGAATTCAATTATAATTTTATCATAGATCATGAAAAATGTATGTATTATGATTTGTGGCTTTCTAGAAAATCGAGTGTTAACCTCATCAGACGTCGTCGATTTGAAATAAATAACAGGCTGTTTACTGCCAGAATGCTAAATATTTAAATGCCACCTTGGTATAAATTAGTAGAAACTTTTCGGGAATTACTTTGGCAATGTTTTATCAAACGCCACAAAATATTTGTATCTTTACATAGCAATCCCATTCCAAGGATTTATTTTTAAATGGAGGGGAAAAAGCATTATGCGCAATGGTGTTCATTAAAGAATGACTTAGAGAAACATAAATGGAAGCAATATACATTCCAACGAAATGCATAACTAAAACAATTATACTAAAAACTCCTTGAGGGAAATATGTAACTATTAGTAGTTCCCTTTGTTTGGAACACTTTTCCACCTCCCCCGCCTTCCTTCTCTGCCAGCTAACTCCCACTTAGCCTTCAACACTCGCGGTACCCACCCTCGCGTTCGGCCGCCCCTCCTCCTCTGCGCTTCTCTAACACCTGGGCACGCCTCTGTTCCAGCCCTTATAGCCCTCTGCGCCGTGACCCATTGATTTTGCTTGTGATCTTTCCTCATTGGATTGCAACTCGTCGAGGCAGAGGCGGGCGTTTGTACAAGCTACAAATCAGAAGGGGCAAGAACTGAACGATTCCTAATACATGAAACAGGCTTCAACTGATTCAGAGTCGCCTCAAACCCCTTCCCTCCGCACCGCCCCCCCCCCACGCCTTTCAACACCACCATCACCGCGGAAGTCTCCAGTGCCAGGGGAGAAGTTTGCTTAAAAGCCTCTAGAGAGGTTACCTTTTTCGGGGGAAGAGAGTGGAAAGACGTTAGAAATGGGTCCTGTGGAATATTCCTGCAAAACTCCAGGAATCATTAATATTCTTGTACATGTTCTTTTACAAAGTTTCTTTCCATGACTATCTGAGTTACCCTATAAACAAAATGGGTCTGCAAACTATCAGTTTGATTCGGTTCATGATGGAATGTGACACGCTTTCCCATCTTTCAGGCAAAATTAGTTAAAAAAGGATTAAAGTGGAACATGTTACTCAGCCCTATTCTCTTCCTATACTCATTTGTCAGGAATTTGAGGTCGCTTTTCCCCTCTATGCATTGCCAGCTCGGCCCATGGCTACTCCGCGCACCGTTTCCTTTTGCCCGCCCGACCTCAGAGCGGAGCGCTCCGGAGGGAGGAGAACCGGCAAATCCTCGCGGGCGCCGGGCACTCGCGGGCCGGGCCAGCCTCCGCCCGCGCCCAGCCCTGTCACGTTGGTTGCAGAGCGCATCCCGGCTGCGCTCGGGCTGGGAGGCGCCGGGGGTAGCTGAGGGGAGCGAGTCACGTGAGAGGAGGAGTCTGACCTACTTTTCCCGGCGGCAAGCGCATGCGTACTCTTCACTTGCGCGGCGGCCGGGCGACTCACGTGGAAACGCACGTGCCTGGGTCCTCCTGCTCTTGGCTGGGAGCGCTGCTCACAGGGGCGGGTCAGCGCGGAAAGGCGGGTCTGGCGCGGTGGAATCCCGCGAGCCCAAGGAGTGAGGAGAGGTTGGGCGTGCAGCTTCCCGGTGCACCCCCGGAGCTGGCTCTGTCGGTGGGTCCTGCAATCGTCACCCTTAATAACGCAGCCTTGGAGAGCTGCTTAGGTGCCCCACTAGAGCATCCTACGAATTCTTCGAATTCAACATTCATTAATTCAAAAATTAAAACAAAGTCACTGTAAATATGTCCTATGAATCACCAATCCCACGACTTGGAATTTATCCTACAGATGGACTTATATTGTGAAATGATGCTCCCAGAGAAGGATAGTCATTTCATCATAGTTTGACATCACAAACAATCTGTCCGACAGTGAACACCGGCTACTTATATTTCGATTGGGCCATCCTTGGAATTCTCCGCGGTAGTTAAAAAGATACCTCTATAGGCACTGATATGGGAAGACCTCCAAGATACTAAATGTGATTTTTTTTTTTCAAGTGAAGAACAGTGTGTATTCAGTATTAACGTTTGTGTGGAAATATATATATATATATATGTAAATGTTTGTAAATATATAAACTTGCTCAGGAAGGATGCTCAGAAAAAAAAAAAACACTGGTAAGGGAAGGTACATTGGGTGGCTGGGGGACAGAGGATGGAGGGAAACTGTACACATATTCCCTTCTGTAATTTAAAAATTTTGTATCATGTATGATCAATCTATTGTTAAAAATAAAATTTAAATGCAAAGAGTTGTTTAGCATTTACTCTGTGCTGGGCACTAGGTTGTGTGTAAATTAGTTCTTTCTAGAAAGCTTGTCATGTACATTTTCTGCCACATTTCCTTTTCTCTTCAGCTTGTCTTAAGCTTTCTGATAAACCCTTTTGAGAAAAGAAAAAAATTAACTCCCAAGATCAACAACCTAACAAGTCATCTACATCTTTAAGATCCTTTCAAAAAGTTCTCTCTCTTGAGGGAAGTCATCTTAACAAACATTTGCATAATAAAGCCTACACAGCAATTTTACTTGTGATTATCCTTTCCTCTCCCAATTACTCTGTGAGTTTGTAGTGCAGATATTATCATTATTATTGTTATTATGTGTATACCAGTTATATTTGGTTGCAAGTAATAGAAAATCCAATCAAAGCGACTTGAATAGTAAGGGGATGTATACGCTTCATTTAACTCAAATCCAGCATAGCATGGGCTCAGAGATGCCTCCATTCGGTAGCTTAAACAATGCCGTCAGCCCCTGGTTTCTTTCCATTGCTCTGCCATGCCCTACATCAACTAAAGCTTTGGGAAAAACTCAAGCAAAAACGTCTTCCCCCACACTCATTGGCCTGAGCTGGTCTAAGGGTCCACACCTGAACCAGTAACCAGTAGCCCAGATAGGATTATGCTGACTGATTTGGGTTAATCCATTAGCCTGTATGCTTTGGGGGGAGCTAGAAACAAACAAACAGGGCATGGATGTGGGAGAGGCGATCACAATGCCCCTTACATCCCTGCTACTATTACTCCATTGCTATTATTTTCTTCCTCTCCAAGTATGGCAACTTGGCCTGGGTGAGATCTCATGCTTGCCCCAAATTATGCAGCCGGTGTATTTGCGTTTTCCCCTTCTCAGTACATCTTCCCAGTGAGGGTGAGAGTAAAAACATCAACACATCAGGGAAAATCTCTCTCTACCACAAGGAAAATAACTAATATTATGATGAGAGGTCAGTAATTTCATTTTGGCAGAATTAAATGAACAGAAGTATACAAACACATTTATGTGCTGTTTTTTTCATCCACCTATCTAATAAGTA
Source organism: Cabassous unicinctus (assembly GCA_029593785.1). Taxonomy (NCBI): domain Eukaryota; kingdom Metazoa; phylum Chordata; class Mammalia; order Cingulata; family Chlamyphoridae; genus Cabassous; species Cabassous unicinctus. The sequence goes on from JAQZBX010005515.1 coordinate 12,442, forward strand.
TCAACCCTTAGTATACGTAGTCACAAGGGCTCTTGGAGAAATATGGAAGACATGAATGACCAGGTCCCTGCACTTGAAGGGAATATAGTCCTTAGGCAGACAAGATAGATAGTTGGAAAACAATTAAGTGCCTAAGTGGATGTTATTGGAGTGTGATAGGTGTTCAGAGCAGAGGGAGACCACATAAGCAGAGAGTGGTTGAAAAAGATAGTAAATAGGAGACAGCCTTGAAGGATTGCTCAAATTAGATAGGTAGAGAAGAGAAGAGTTTGCAGATATTTGGACATTATATGTGCCAAGGAGTAGAGGTAGAAATGAATCTGGTATTCTCAAAACTAACAAAAGGATAATGATGGACAACGCCCATCCCAAAAAACAAGAGTATCTACAACTGCAAGCAAGACAGTTCCACCCATCTGCCCCCATGGGATCTAAGCCCCCTCTTAATCAGAAACAAAGTGGGCATCACTAAACCAAAATTTTCAAGACTGAGGAGTGAACAAACATAAGGGGGGAATGCAACTTTGGACTAAAGTAGACTTATTATTATTCTAGTAGTGAAAGAACTTGTATCATTAATATAAAGGCAGTGGTCACCAGAGGTTCTGAGGGGAGGGAGAGGGAAGAATAGGTGTAACATGGCACACTGGAATTGTCCTGTATGACATTGCAATGACAGATACAAGCCATTATACATTTTGTCAAAACCTATAAAATTGTGCAATGCAAAGTGTAAACCATAATGTGAACTATAGACCATGGTTAGTAGCAATGCTTCAATATGTGTTCATCAATTGTATCGAATGTGCCACACTAATGAAAGATGTTGTTAACGGGGAAAAGTGTGGGAGGGGAAGGGGTGAAGTATATGGGAATCCCCTATATTTTGCATATAACTTTTATGTAATCTAAAGAGTCTGTAAAAATAAATTTTTTTAAAAAGTATAAAGAAAAAAAAAAGAAAAGAAAGAAACCCCTGTTGACCTGGGAGTTTGTGTTAGAGAAGATTGACAGGTGATGTTGGAAATATAAGAAACCAAGTACTCCAGATCCCAATCCCCTGTGGATATAGATTCATAGTAATTATTTAAATTGCACTGGCTCCTGTTCCTACCCACTCATCCTTTCCAAGTCTCATCCAGTTATATTAGAGAGTCCACAATTTATTTATTTATTTTTTGTTTGAGGTACTTGGGCAGGGGATTGAACCTGGGACCTCGTATGTGAGAAGCCAGTTTTTTTCATCTGTTTTGCTTGTTTTTGTTTTTTCAGGAGGCACCGGGAACTGAACCGGGACCTCCCATGTGGGAGGCAGTCACTCAACTGCTTGAGCCACATCCACTGTGTATGATAATAATACGCAGAGACAAGTGTATTTATGTGGATATATAAGCTGTATGTTCATCTGTGATTTCCAACAGATGTCCATTAAGGGCCCACAGCATGGGTAGACTAATTAGTGGGACTCTGAATAAAATAATAATGAAAAAAAAACAACACAAAAAGCTTACCTTTCAGGCAATAAACTGAAGTACCACAAGAGTAAAAGTTTGTCGGATCAAGGAGGCACACAAAAGAATGAATGGCTGTCTCTACCATAGTTGGTAGTTGGTAATGGATGGGAGGTAGGAGGTGGTCAAGAAAGGGCTTTTTTTTTTTAAATAAAGGACTTTTTGTAGGATGTTATACCTTAGCTAGGTCTTCTAAGTTGAGCTTCTCACCCACTCCCCTCTATGCAAGGGAGCATATGTTATGCATTGTGTTATGCAGTTGGGGTGGGGAAAGCATGAGTATTTAAATCCCAGATATTTAGGCAAAAACAACTCACAGTTCATTTGGAGGCAGAAATGAAAACAGAGCATTGCCATGATCCTGAGATGTGGTCACTAGAGGTTTCCACACAGTGATATTAAGGGACAGGAGAAAGGGCAAGGTATCTGATGTGTGGGAATTGGGAGGCAAAAATTGGATATGACGGTCACCCATTCCATAATCCATGGTATAGAGACCTTAAAGATGGCATATTTGCAAAAGGCGCCAAGTTTTAAAGGGCTGGAAAAAAAATTGTCTTTCTCTTTTGATGTTCAACATTATTTGAAAAATCTCTGATGACTGAGATGGTTCTGACTTAGACCAAGAGATAGAAAAGGATACTGAAAAGTCACTGTGATGGAGAAGGGGTGTGGTTGATGATAGGGCTTGTTTGTCAAATTGAGGATAAAGCATTTGGCCAAGGCTGGGCCATCTCATCACAGTGGGCATGCTGTGGGAGCAATGGCCGGGAGTGGCCATAACATTGGGAGCCTAGTTAGAGATAAGCATAATTCTGAAAGAGGGGCCTGATTTTCCCTCCCCCACATTTTCCCTGTGAAATACCTTGGGAAATACAGTGGCAGAAAAATCCATTGGTGAAGAATCTTTTTGTATTCTCAGTGAGCCATGGCCTCCTTCTTTGGTAATGCACTCTCAATGCAGTAGCTTATTCTCTGATAAGTTACTGATATGTCAGGATAAGCTACAGTATGTCACAGTAACAAACAAACCCAAATCCCAGGGACTTGAAATGAGTGAAGATTTATTTCTTATTCGTTGCAGGTCAGCTCAGGGCTCTGCTCCATCTCATCATTACTCTCATGAGACAAAGGTGGAAGGAGCAGCCACTATCTAGAACATTGCTGGTTTCCTTGGAAGAGGGAAAATAGAACATTGGAGCATCCTGCATCAGGAGGTACATGCTCCAGCCTGGAGGTGTCTCTCAGTACTTCCACTCACAACCCGTTGGCCAGAACTACTCACATGGCTCCACCACAAGTAGTAGAGTAAGTACAATTGCACCTGGTCCTAGGAAAGAAAGAGAGCTGGAATATTCATGAACAGCTTCAACAACTGCTAGGCATGACAAGTGTGGCATCCTCTTCCTCAAGTTGGCTCACCAAAATCTGACTCAAATGGTCACGATGAGTACTAGGAATGGTATTGATGATAAGAATAATAATAACAAATAATAAGTATTGAGTTATTCTAACAATAACTATTGGAAAAGAGTTAAGACACTAGTGTAAGCTTTTCTGTACTCATTTATTTAATTCTTGCAGCAACCTTGGACACTGAGATTATCACAGAAATGGTAGTCCTAAGGAAGGGAAGAATACAGTCTCTCAACAGCAAAGGGAAGCTGAGAGCCATAAAGATTTTATTATTAAAAGAAACGTGACCTTATTTTATAAACCAGGTTTATGAAGTGGGGCATACTGATTTCACATATGCATCCACTTTCACTTTGCAAAGACTGGACTCCGTGTTTAACAAAACCAGAGAAGAGTAAATTCAAGGGCATGTATAAATTAACCAGGACATTATTTCTTGTACTTCATTGTCCACAGTAATAATAGTTACTTTATCAATTCATGCACAACATTTTATTACAGGCTTTTCTCATCCCAAGCAACCACAGGCTTCTCAAGGGAAACTGATTAGAATAGCTTCCTCCACATTGACGCTGGATCATCCCCAGGGCACAGCACCAAGAATGCTTACTATGACCTATTGTTTTCAGAATTCTATTAGAGAATTCTGCATGTGTATGAGACAGACAGACAGACCAACGCACGCACAGAGAGAGAGAGAGACTCAGACATGCCTGTGTATTCTTAAGTGTGTTTCTTTTTATGTTTATGTTTGCACACCTTGCCCAACTACTCATTAGCAGCTTATTGAAAGTTTCTCCTTTATAGCTAATTTTACAGTCCACATTGGGAAGTAACTACAAAATATTTCTGAGAAATTGTTGCTGATTTGGGAAAACATTTTACAAATTGCACACAAAAGTAGTGAAATAGTAATAGCTAACATTTGAGAACTTATTGTGTGCTGAGCCCTTTACTTGCATTATATTATTCATCCTCAAAATAACTTATGAGGTGGGTGCTATTATCAACTCAAGTTTACATAGGACAAAATTGCGGAGCAGAGAAACAACATTGCCAGAACCCAGGTCTTCCTGCCTCCAGAGCCCACACTTGGAACCACTGTCCTCTCCTGCATTCTCAAGCCTTTCTATGACCTCCCTGAGACTGACATGCTGAGCCCTCTGTGTTTTAACCCCAGCCCACCTTCCAAACCTTACTGCCTTCTAGCCACTTAACCTTCCAACACGTGGCTCATTCTGTCCTCTTTGCCTGGACTGGCCTTTTCTCTGCCTGCCAGAGGCCCACTGCTCCTTCCAGGCTCAAATTAAGGATTGCTTCCTTCACAAACTCCATCTAGTTCTAACCTTGTCTGACTACTACCCCTACTTCATGTTGCTTTGGTTTGGGTTTTCGGTTTTTACCTTTCTTGTGTGATTTACCTTGGCCCATCTTATATTGTAGAGCAGAGATTAGACCATATACTTCATTTTTAATTCCAAGCACCTAGCTGACCATGTGGTGGACATTCAGTAAGTACTTGGTGAATGAATGAAGGAGATATTTTCATAGATCTGAGAAAACATTAAATGGTTACAGTATAAAGTGAGGGCATTGGCCCGTCTCCTCTAGTATTTAAACAAAGACACATTGATAAAGAGAAGCTAGTGAAAATAAAGCTTCTTATAAGAATAAGTTGCCTAGAGTGGTAACAAGTGGAGACGGTGGGGAGTAATCAGCTTCTGGATGTATTTTGAAGGTAGTGCCAACAGTATTTGCTGATGGATTGCAGATGGGGTGTGAGAGAAAGAGGAGCCAAGGATGACTTAAAATCTGTTGCTGCAGCAACTGAAAGAGTGGAATTTCCATGAACTGAAACAGGGAAAATACTGGGACGAGCAGCTGTAGGAAGGAAAGCCAGGAACTTGGTTTTGAACATGCTAAATTGAGTCAGGGTATTGCTCCCATTCCCAGTGTTAAACATGGGTCTCATTCTTTTCTCCTAGCGAAGGAATGCATAGATAAGGCAAAGCAGATAGCCCCCCAAATTATATTTAGCCTTGGGCTACATTACATGGTATTCTCCCAGCAAGTTTGTTGCCCTACTTATATTTTGCTTAAGTGAGTATTCACCTGATTTGACATTCCCTGAATGTGGTCTGCTCGGGGAGCATGGAAGAGGCAGCCTAGTATTGTGCTGGGAACAAGGGTGGATCTAATATCAGCTTCACATTAGAGTCTAGACATGCCAAATGTTACTTTGCTTTCCTTCAGATTTGAATATGACACCAGGAGTTAGTGATCACTTTTCTCTGACCATGGTCATAGTTGGAAGGGCCAGGACAAGACAGCAGCATTTGAATCTACCCATTCTAAATCATTCAATTCTCAAACATTTACTGAGTACTTACCATGTGCCAAGATTTGTGTCAGATGGCGGGATACAGGGATGAATGAGAAACTGTCCATACCCTCAAGTACCTTCCAGCATAGCAACAAGATAGACACGAATACAGCTAGCTTAGATGCAATGCAGAGTGGAATTTAATGCTTTCTGAGAGGAGGCATGGGAAACAATTCATAGTCACTGAGAGTCATCCAATATTATGTAGAAATGACAGCTTTGATCCAGCTGCAGTGCTCAGTGGTGAGCATGCAGGTTAATGAAATGTGGTCCCTGCCCTCCAGCAGCACCCCCACCCGTAAAGCCTGGGATTGTCAGTAGGTGGCCTGTCTGCTCTGTGGAGACAGGTGATCATGTCTCTGGAAGGAGCTCAGGCTCCTGGCCTAGGTAATTGCCACTTGCTTCCTTCAAGTCCCCTCCATGTTGGGCTACTCCTGATCTCCATGTACTGGGATCAGAAACTCAGATTAGGAGGACTCCTCAGTGGTCATCTATTCTATAGTTTTCAAACTTTGTTCTGTAGGGCTGCTGAAGGATCCAAGGGTCTCTCAGAGGGATTTGCTGGAGGTGAGGAAATGGAGGAGAAAGAAATTAAATGAGAAGATTAAGCCACATCCCCTTTCATGTCAACCAGAAGAGCTCTGTTTTTATTTATTTGTTTTCATTTTTGTATAAGATTTCACTTAAATGAAAGGGTAAGAAGCTGGAAAATGTTTGTGAGGCACTGATTTTATTTTCACAGAGAAGAAATCTGCAAGAGAAAAGACTTCTCAAGATATCAGAGTCAGAGAAAGCTAAGACTAAACGCTGGACTTTCAAGCCCTGGGCCAGCACTTTCCACAGTAGCAAACTGTTTCATGTGAGATGGGGGCAAATCCACAAGGGAGCCTCAAGCTTCTTCCTAAAGTGTTTGGAAAGAGGTCATGGGGTGACTTTTTAGTGGGGATGGAAGGAGGAGCCGGGAAGAGCTGTTGTTGATGGCTACTGCTTAGTACTTCTCCCTACCTACAGGACAGAGTGGTGCTAGGTAAGCATGAGTGTGTGCTGGGAAAGCACCCAGACAGCGCTCCTTGATTCAAGCAGCTCTTCGAAATAGAGCTCTATCAGGAGCCCCTGGCACCCAAAGACTCAGAGGTGGTGGGAATTAAATATGCTTTGAAAGGGGGATAACTTATGAAGTACCCCCAGAAGAAACATAGAGATAAGCAGCTTTTCCCTGGCACCAGGAACTTGGGCAGCTTTTAAGATAAGGATGCATCCTTCATTCATTTGCTGAGTGCCTAAGGGAGAAATAAAGGTGATTAGACATTGTCCATACCATAGAGAAGCCTACAGTCCAGAGACGAGTTAAGGCGTGTGCATATATGAGTATAGTACAAGGTTGAAAGAGGAAGGGCCATAAGAAATCAGAGAGCACATGCCGTGTGAGCTAGACACTTGTAAGGGAGAAATTGATGCTTCCTAGTGCTGGGTCTCATTTAAGCTGGCATTTGAAGCAAAGGAAGACATCAAGAGATGGAAAAGATACTCCATACAGGGCACAGCATGAGACAGGGCATGGAGGCAGGACCTTGCTAGCTATGAACAAGGAAGTAGGAGCATTTGAGTCTGGCTGGAGCACACAATTTGAAAGGTTATTTTGGACTGAATGACATTCTTTCCAGAACCGGAGGAGGAGTTTGCAGGTGCTGCTGTTCTCTGGAATACTAAGTGGGCTGTAGCTGATATGGGTAGCTTTGGGAGAGGAGGCTAAGATCAGATAGAGTCAGCAGAAGCTTCCACATGAGGTCATCTCACCTCTTCTTCCATCCCTTCCCGAAGGAGGAGCTGAGAGCTGATGTTCTGCTCAGCAGTGGCTGAGAGTCTAGGCAGGTGGTGAGCAAGGCAGTCACTTGGAATGCTGTCTCCTCCTCTGCAAACAGGTTGGACACTACCCTTCCCAAGGCAGTTTGAAAATGGGTGTTTATTTTTCCTTTGGTACTTCTTCAAGCCAGCCACCTGACAATTCACAGAGAGGTGAGGGAATGGAGCACGGCAGGCCAAGGGCACCGTCCCCTCCCCTGGCCTCCATGTTGATGGAGAGTGGTCGGAAAGGTGCCAAAGGTGGGGAGTGGGAGGGAAGCATTAGAGACGTCCTTGAATAGCATGGGCTGGATTCTGATTCATTTCAGTTCTTAAGAAAATTAAGTCATTATCGAAGAAAATTCAGGGATAGTAAAATGAAGGCACATGCTCCCCAAGGTAACTATTTGTCCTCGACAAAACAAACAAGCCAAAATAATTGCAGGTCCCACCATAGATGTGTGACCAGGTGGACAAAAATCACACCATTCAGAGGTTCTCAAGCTAGGGGACCAGCTAAGTAGACATCCTCTTGAGCCAATTCTGATCATTTGTATTTTCCTAAAATATCATCTATTAATATATGGTATTTCTTAAAATTTAAAAAGAAAAATCCCCTATGTTTTATAAAAAGGCTCTAACTTTTCATTCATTCTTCAATGAATCTGCAGTAGAGGAATATTTTCATGGTAAAAACATCTTGACATATTGTAAAATACAAAAAAGGCAACAATAAATTTTGACTTATCTATGTAAGTAACTAAGAATTATTTCCTCCTTCTTCCCTGGGAATAAAGGGGGGATATTCTTCCATAGCATATGGTTCCAAGTCTCCTCACCCTTATTTCTTGAGATACACAAGCATGTGTGGTACACAGAAGCAGGTCCTTATCTCAAGATATGGTTGACTATCACAGAGTGGACAGAGAAAGACCAAAAACTCTAGCTTTTAGGCACTTGGAATATGGCCATATGGCCCAAGTCTGCAGTGGTGTTTTTATTGGCCTGTATCATGGTTAGGTTGTACTTCTAGCAAGCTTCAGGGGTCCTAAGATTGGTTGATGCTTCAAGCACTCTGTCTTTGAGCTATCTGTGATCAGAAGAGCAGGTGCTGGCTGGTATGTGTTCCAGAGTCTGGGCTCAAGGGGGCTGGAGTATGAACCAGAAGAGGTCAAATCAGGGGCAATGGTTGCAGACAGAAGTACGTGGTCAGAGCCCAAGGGCAAGTATTCAGTCCGACTGGGAATGGAGTAAGAGGTCAAGAGCTGAGGTACCAGACTCGATCAGAAAATAAGTTAGCAGGTGACCTTGGGCAATAGGGCTCTTGACTTGCGCTGTGTAAACTGCCAAGGACTGAGTTTTCCAGGATATTGGCTGTGTAGCTTGGGATTGGCTTGGTAGGTTTAAAAGAATTTAGCTGGGTCAGTGTGTGATTGATTTGTTGAACCCAAGTGCATGACTTTATCTCTATTAAATTCAGCCTTGCTATATTCGGTCCATTGTTACAGCTCAATAAGATACTTATGGGACCCGATTCTGTCACCCCGTGTATGAGTTCTTATTCTAGCTCTGTGATCTTCAGATCTGATCAGCATGTGTTCTTGCATTCATACCATCACGCTAAAATCCATCACCAAGGACCCCTGCTGCATCCTCCAGGAACGGCCATTTCATCATGTCCCCATTCACCCACCTTTTCCCTTTTTGTCTGTTGGTATAACCTGAGACCACCATGAAATCCTTTATTGTAGCACATTCCCCAGATCCATCAATTTAATGACCCTGACCAAAAAAGACATGAAGTAAATTTAACAAGACTTGTTTTAGTGAGCAGATTATATCTCATCTCAACATTTTCTCCTCTAGGCTAAGTAATCCCAGGGGCTTTAACTTTTTTTCTGACACCAGACAGGGGATAATGAATTGCAATATAATACAGAGACAATAAACTGGATCCATCTCCACAAAGGTGATGTAGAAATTTCCATTCTTTCACAAATGCTTTTATGGCTGTGTAGAGTCACCTTGCCTAAAGATTCCAGCTGTCTTGTTACCCACAAGGTAACCTGATTTTGGTACCAGGTCTGGACTGGGGCCTGATAATCAACTTTTCTTGTCTAGAAACTATGTTTGATCAGTCCTCCACAACTGGACAGATCCAGGAAAACTGACTCATGATAAACATCCATTTATTCAACATTTTTTTCATTTGAAAAAATGTTTCCTGAGTGTCTACTTTGTGACTGGCACTGTGCTGGGTTCTGGGACCCAGTGGCGAACAGGACAAAGTCTCTGTCCTCATAAAGCTTACATTCCAGTGGGAAGAGGCAGGTAATAAACAAGTAAGCAGATAAATATAGTACTGTAATTCCAGACAGTAGAAAATATCATGAAAAAAATGCAGGGTGGTTTATAGAGAATGGCTGGCACACGGCTGGTAGATAAATAACTATGTAAATATATTCATTTTTAATATGGATTTTTCTTTCCTGTGTCCAATGTCTGTGTCCTTAATTCAGGGATTTAGTTCTCAGTTATGGAGGGCAGGAAAGCTAAATTGGAATACATTTTAGTTTGGAATGTGAGGAATTAGTACAAGGAGAATGATGGTAGGATGTGGTAGGTTTGGGCATGTCCTATTGCATTGAAACCTCTCGTTGACCCAGTGGAACAGTTAAGAAATGAAACATGGAAGGAAGTATGTTATATAAAAGTGATTCAGCAAGAAAATATAAGTGAAAGCTCAGATATCATCTTAGAGACATGATCTGATGAAGCCCCTTTCTCCCCTTCACCTCTTCACCCCAGGCTAAAAGGTATGAAGACAATGGGCCTGCAGTTCTGAATTCCTCTGACTTGACAGACTGCTCACTCTGTGTGGCATGCTGAGCCCACCTCACCTTGGGTGCCTCATCTGAGGAATAAGGGAGGTATTGGAGCCTGCTCACTCATGCCGGTACGTATCCATGATCTCATTCATATCCTACGTGGTACTTATTTGCTAACGTAGCAATAAAAAAAATGTCAAAGGAATATAAGGTGAGCCTGACTTCTCAATTTCACTGGCCTCAAAGAATGTCTGTTTGCTCAGAATAAAAATAATTGCTGCAGGGGAGTGGATGTGGCCCAAGCGGTTGAGTGCTTGCTTCCCCCTGGGAGGTCCCTGGTTTGGTTTCCGGTGCCTCCTAGAAACAAAAAAACAAACAATAAGCAAACAAACGGGGGAACCAACTCAGGGGAGCCAATATGGCTCTGTGGTTGAGTGCTGGCTTCCCACATAGGAGGACCCAGTTTCAATCCCCAGTACCAGTACCTGGAAAAAAAAAAAAAAATAATAATAATAACAATAATTGCTGCAATTTTAAGCCCTTTTTAGGTGCCAGGCACTATCCTAAGTGTTTTACATGTACTCATCTCATTTAATTCCATAACAAACCAATCAGTGTGTTGGTTTAAGAGATGCTAACTGCTGTGTCAAATAGATCTCAAAATGAATAATGGCTTACCTAGTAGAATTTAATTTTCCCTGCTGTAGTCTAAGGTGCCTCCAGGTTAGTAAAGGGCTTTGTTCCACACAGCCATTCAGGTACCCAGGATGTTGGAGATGTTGTCACATCCAGCCAATGGAGAAGGAAAGAGGATGGAGGGTTGCAGTCTGAGGTTTTCACAGGTCAGGCCTAGAAGGCTTGCACACCACTTCTGCTTACATTCCATTGGCTAGAAATCAGTCACATGGCCACTCCTGAAACTGCAAGGAAGGTTGGGAAATGCAGTCATAATCCTCACTGTGTGCCCAGGAAGAACAGGAAACAAGGACTTGCCATCTCTATTTTACAAGTGAAGAAACCGAGGCTCAGAAAAGTTAAGTATCTTGTTGGAGACAGTGAGTACATTTGTAAGCCACTGTCCTGGTGTTCAAACCAGGTTAGTATGATTCTAGAGACATTCTTAACCAATAAGCAGTACTGCCTCTTGAGGGATGTCACATCCAGGTCATGGTGAAGCCCCCAGATTTAGTCTCTTTTCCCTGGGTAGTACTGAGCACACACTGCCAAATTTTGCCTCTCCTATCCCCATTTTGTATGCTTTTTTGGCTGACCAGCACTCTTCTGTTGCCATGGTCTTCTTTTAGACAGGTTAACATCTATTAGGCTGGAATCAAAGTGCCTTTTCCTTTGTCCAGGATATTTTCCCTTATCATATTTCTGAATTGATTTTGCTGACAAACTCTCAGAATTCTGGGGTACATTTCATTGTTTCTTCCACTTAGATGATTCTGTCTTTAGCCAATAAAAATCACTGTGGAGACTCAACATACTTTCTAGGCATCGATTTTACACCTGTGCATTCAAGACAGTCAAGCCAGCACTCTCTTTTGTTGTCAATACCAGGATGTCCTATTGGCATCTGTGACTCCCCTGAGGTCCCTGGATAACCTGGTGCTGTCTGCCTGTCTTTAGTCTGGTTTACTGACTTCATAAGCACACTCTCATCATGGGAATAGGCAAGTCAAGGACAGCTTGCAGGATTAGATTTTCACAGAGATTTTTAATTGTTCAGGCTGTGCTCTGTCCACAGTGCAACATCTTCCTCAATTCCCTCCTATTTCTGCATACACATTCCCCTTGCCATAACAACCTGCATTTCCAGGATAGTCAGGAGGCATGAGCCTGACTTTTGAAACCAGTTTAGAGGTGATGAGTGGTCCATGATGTGCAGTGGTAGATCAGCGATTGAAAACCTTCTCTGTCCCCCAGCCTCAGGCCAGATGCTCTGGCCTCCTCATCTCAGCAGACGATGCTTAGAAACACAAATGTCCTTTCTAGCACCTTTCTAGCAGCTATGGAGAAGGGAAAATTCTTGTTCTGACTATCCAACTATATTCTGAACAGAAAACCCCCTAAGAAGAAAGGAAATGCTGGTTGTCCCTTTAAGGCAGGATTTTAGGGAAGGATAAAAGCAATATCCTGGAGGACAATCGGCAAAGAAATTAATTGGATACTTTTTCCCCAATTTAGTTGGAGATCTACTATACTTCATCTTAATTCTGTTTAAGTGTTTTTAAAAGCTCCCTAAATAATAAATATATTGTGGAGGATATGAAGTGGGCACTTTAACACTGACCTCGTCACCCTTCTCTAAAATCTCTCATGAGTTTAATTTTTCAGCTATAAGGAAAAGTGGGCAAAACATACAAAATGCACCCCTTAGTTATTATTTCCAACATTGTGTGTTACCCACTGCCTAGAAATATTCTTAAATATAAATATTCAACTTTAAGAGTATTGTATCCTCTCATATCTTATCTATATAACCCTGGCCCACCAGGCTGGCTGTCCATATTCTATTTTCGTAAGGACTGTCTTTGCCTCATGGGACAAATGCTGAGAAATAGAAGTGAGAGCTGCTTTCTGTGAAATGGTGATTAAACATTTGAAAAAGGTAACAGAAAAAGGCATCCGGAGGAAAGCAGCTGGGTGACCAGGCAATTCACTCTGCGGCAGAGAGACAAGGAGGACCCGAGATACTTTAAAAACTGGTGGGAATAAATGCTTCTGAGCACCCAGACAGGGAGTGCCACTCGGATGTTCAAGTGAGGAGTTCATCTGAAGTTTATTGGAAAAGGGGGTAATAACAACACTTGATTGGAATGACACGGAGTCATTGACCTTCACTGTCTTGCCACCCACCGTTGCTCTGGTTCAGAGTCCAGTGCCTAACATGTGCTAGGTGATTGTTAAATATTTGTGGAGTACATGTTGATTGAATGAATAAAAATGATAAGGGACAGGCTACTCTTTGGGGTTGCTTGTAAAGAAGTTATAATATTGCTGGGGAGAGATCCTTCCCCCATCTCACTGGCAGTGGGAAAGTCAAGCTGGGGCAAAGATAGCTGCAAGTTCAGGTGTGCAGTACTTAAAGTATGCAGAAGTAGGCCTGGTGGTTGAGACAAACTGAGGTCACAAGTGGCAGAATGGCAAGGCAGCGACAGCTAGTGAATGCATGACCCCAGCCCTCCCAGGATCCTGCCAGGGGAAGGCAGGCAATGGGAGGACTCAGGGACCAGAGATTCTCCTGGGGACATGAAGTCCAACCGCTGTGATCTTCCCCCTTACCCTTAGCAGTGCCTCAACCTCTCTGCACCGTCCTCTCTCGATTCCTCTCCCTGCTCCCTCCCCTCTATGCTGGTATGACTTGTGGAAATGAGGGTAAGTTTACATTTTAAAAAGAAATTTTATCCCTGAAAACTTAAGCCTAATTATGTCATCTGGAGCAAAAACTCATGTTAGCCCTTCAAACAGACAACTGTATGATAGGAAAGAATTACACGTTCTTTTCTTTTACCTCAGAAAGATGCAGAGATTATATCACAATTTTTGTGGTTGTTGGAGCCTTTTGTTCAAGTAACCTTAAAGCCTATCCTCACTCTTGAGGCATGAGGAGAATTTAATCAAGATACCTCAAATTGATTAATGCATGGCTGTGAGAACTTGCACTGTCCAGTTCACTTTTCTGACAACTCCAAAGTCATTTCAGGTTGGAGACTTTGTTACAATATCAAACTATGAGTATAGAATTTTCTTCTTTATCATTCATCTCACAATGTCAAATTTATAAAATTAAAGCTGTGTGTAAACAAATAATTTTCTAAATACTTAAAGCTGGTCCTGATCCCACCAAGAATTCCCTTTGGGTAAGATTTCCTTTTTTTCCTACCCTTTACTTCCAGGGATACTTCTGATGTAGGGGATCAAAGATCTGGAAGAAATCACTCACAACTGACCTCTGCCAATTCGGCCTGCTTTGAAGTACACTCTCTGGCAATTAGGGTCTCTGCCTCTCTTTCTACCCATTGTGTGTGTCTGCTGTAGATTGTCTCTTTCCCATCCTTATGCTCAGGAAACCACTACTTACTGGCTTCCTTCTTGTTGGCTCTGAGTAGAGAGGAGGTGGGTGTGGTTAGATAAATGGGATGAGAAACCTAAGTGTTACAGATTAAAATGTGTAAATATTAAGTGAAGTTTGGTTCTTTTTTTCACACCATGACCTATCTCCTGTGACTCAGCAGCAGGGATTGCTTCAGAGAGCATTCATTGAAGGGAGAGTCAAAGAACACTGAAAGAATAGAGACAAATTCTTTTATTTTTGAGTCCAAATGGACTTTTGAAACCAGAGCAAAGGCCTTGGTCTTGAAATCTAAAGTTTTGGTTTTATGTTTAAAGGTGAAAACTCTCAAGGAAGCCAGATGCAGAGTTAATTCCTTCTCTAGGATAGTGCAAAAAAGATGACGGTCTGGGGCAAGAGGAGCTTCAGAGAGGGACAAGGTAGTGTAGGTGCCAGTCAATCCCAGAGACAGAACTGGTCCTTCATCCAATCTAAAGGGTAGATGACAGTGGTATAGAGCCCAGGCACGCAGGGAGATCCAAGACTCGAGGGATCTCTACCTTGTTCTCCAGGTGAAGCCTGGGCTGGGGCTGGGGGATGCTTTAGAGAAGTCCTCCCTCCCAGCTTTGGAGAGCAGTTGTAGAGTATGAATGGGAATGGGGCAGGTCTAGGAAGAGAGAGCTTGAGAAGGTGTCTCCCCACCCGACAGGCTCTTGTGACTCCTAAGAGGCAAGGGACAACACCTACTAGCTCCACATGCCCCTCAGAGGGACACAGGTGGCTGACAGAGAGGAGCCTGGCCATCAGAGTGAGGAGGAGAATCTGGGTGGACCTGTCAACCGAAGGCAAGGCAGGACGAAGGGTATGTTGGCAGGTGAGGAGGGACACAAGGCAATGACCAGAGTTTACAGGGTGATTTACACCCCAGCAACTTCCATCAGATTAGGAGGAAAGTGCAGACCAGACCCCCCATTTCACAAAGCTCCTCCAACGTTAGATGTCCCCCCAGAAAGAAGGGAAGGTGGGCAGATGGCACTGAGTCTTAGCCTAAAATGACCGGAAATAAAATCACTTAAGTGACTTAGTTCTGATTGCCTAGATTGTGTTTTCTATATCAGACAGAATGAAGGCTCTGATGTGATATTAAGTTGAGCTAGAGAAAAATTTTGCAAAGTTATGTTCATTTTATACCTGAGCTTTATGGCCTGATAACTAATACAGAACTAAGATGGAATCGAGGCTGGGCAGGAATGGGGGACAGGGGAATGGAGCAAATGAGAGCAGTGGGGTGCAGAACATGTCTTATCCTACTGGTCTTGTGTGTGCCGCATTGTGGCTCTCTGGACTTGGAAGGCGTCTAAAGGTGACTTTCTCTTGGAGTGCTTTGTGGGTTCTTTGCAGAGTCCCTAGCACCCAGGAGGATCTCTCACCTATAGTTTCCTGACACAGGGCATGTATCCTTTGGACTGTCCCCCAAACTCTTCCCTCAGTGCCTGAGTGTTAGGCGAACCTCTGCACCTTTCTGATCAAATTTTCTTGGGCTGCCAGATAGCTTTGGGGTAGGATCTAAGCAGATGCCACAACAATTCTTGCCTAGTCCACAGGGAAAATAATTTCCTTAGATCCGCTGCTGGTAGGATGCAGTTTCTCCCCACCCATAGCCCTGCCCTCCATCCTAGGCTGCTTCAGCCTCTCCTGCTTTGTATCCTTAGGCATGAGTCAGACCAGTGTGCCCAGCTTTAGGGCTCGTATGGTGAGTTCTCTGAATGGTCCAGTGAATCCACTTTCACTTGATTTGAGTAGAGAAGAAAGTGTCCAACACCCTTTCCCGATGGGCATGGTGTGGGGCACAAGGAGTGGGATGCAGCACAAGGATTACTCTCTCTTTAAAGTTTCCAATATACAAACATTCCCCACCTGTCCAGTTTTGACTCTTGTAGATGCATAAGTGTGTAAAAGGACAAGGCTCATACATTTGATATTCAATTATCTCCTCTTCTAGTTCTGCAAGGTGATGTTCTTCTCACTTTGGACTATAATTGACCCCTATGGTTTTGGCATTTCAGCCATTATAACAAGCAATTTTAGAAGGTGTAATAAAATATATTTTCCCAAGAGCAACAAAAAAATGCCAACTATCTAGGAATAAGCATAAGTAAAAATGTATGGGATTAAGATAGACATTAACCTAGAAATATGAAAGAGGATTTGAATAAATTGGGAGACATTTCTTATTCCTGGAAAACAGGGCTAAATACTATAAATATAATAATGACAATAATAACCATTTATTGCGCACTAAATATGTGCTAGCCACTATGTTAGGAATTTGAAATTTTTAGCTCTCATAATCAATAGCCTAATTATTATCGCCCTTAGTAAATGGATTCATCCAATTATTTATTCATTTTGACAGATATTTTTTGAGTCCTCATTTTGTCCTGGACTGGTGAGGTGGCCTGAATGGGAGTACCACGACCCTGCCCTCCCAGAGCTTACAGGTGAGAGGAGAGAACTGAAGCCAGGAGAGGCAAGTAATTGTACCAAGTAACTTGAAAAGAGCAGAGAGCATGCATTTGAAGCCTGTGTGCCCAGGTATTAAGGGAGAGAAAACAAGCATCCCCCAAACTAACTTAAAGGCTTAACAGGATCTCAGTGGGATATTAAGTTAGTGGGGGGCACTTGTAAAATTGATTCTAAAGTTCATTTGAAAGAATAAACATGGAGACAGTTAACAAAATGTAGGGGGAAAAAAAAGATTAAGATGGATGTGAACCATCAGATACCAAAAATAAATTACCAAGCTACCTTAAATGTTAGATAAAATGCAAAAAAATCAATCAGGAAATAAATGGAACAGAAGGAGAGCCTTAGAACAGTAAATAAGTAAAATGTATGATAAAAGAAAATTTCACCAATCACAGAGAAGGAAATATCCAAAAACTTATTGTTAGGAATTAAATCTACTTTGAAACATCAGGTTAGATTCTTACTTTACACCTCCCAGCAGATAAATTTCACGCAAATTAAATGTCGAAAAATTATTTTAAAAACTAGAAGAAGGCATTGACAGATAGTGAACTAATTAGGGATGGGTAAGGATTCTCAAGCATAAAAGCAATGGGGGAGGTTGTAAAGAAAAGGATTGTTATATCCGACTACCTAAAAATATAAACTTTCTATTTATCATCAACACCAAACCAAAATTAAAAGGTGTATGACAAACTGGAAAACCCATGTGCAAACAAATGCCATGAAGGGCTAGTAGTCTTAAATTAAAAAGGAAAAAAAACCCAATTATATAAATAACACTAATATTGGTATTACAATGTGCAGAGGACACTACTAAATTGGCATGATTGAAATGAATTATGCTCAAGTCTGACGGGGATTGAATGAGACTTCAGCTCTCATCTGCTCTAGTGGGAGGCACGTGGGGACAAACTTCATGGGGGGATACAATGAGTATCCTAAATGCTTTAATATGTGCACTCCTTTTAATGTAAAAATTCCATTTATAAGAATCTAAAGAAAGATCTGGTCTCAAATTTATATTAATAAAATGGCTATTTTTCATGCATTACTTAAATGGTGATTAATTGGAAACGGTTTCAATATACAATGATAGAGGATGATTGAATAAACGATCATTTAAAAATTCTTGTTTTCTAATAATCAGTTGCAGAAGCAATAACAATATAAGATTAAGTGAAAAAGAGCAGTATAAACATTTATGCATAAAGTGATAGCAATTTTACCACATATGTATGTGTTTATGGATTTGTGTGTGTGCACCTTCATAAGAAAAATATTAGAAGAAGCCCACATCATGTACATAATGTATATGTACATTTTAAGTGGGAGGAAAAACAATTATCTATCAAGAATCAAACTTTTTCTTCTTTATCTTTCAAAATATATAACTTTGTAATCTGAAAACAACATTGTAAATTGGCACATTGAGTCAAACTATAATCTTATTTTTGGCATTTGTTATTTCTCTTTTGAACCCTATCAAAAGAAGCAACGCAGGCCTTTCGGGTGGCAACTTGCCAACATCACAAATCAAGATTTTAATGAATTCTTTCCTTCTGAGGCCTAATTTCAGACCAATTTAACATAAACAAAACAAAGCTATTTCTCCAGAAAGGGGAATGAGCACTTCTCTAGCATGCAGGCTTTGAACTCGAATCTCTTTATGAAATGAAAAATGGAGCAAAAATGAGCTTAATAAACTAGGCTGCTCCTCTACTCAGACTTTTCTCATTAGGGTTTAATTATATAAAATGCCATTAGAAAATTTAGATTTATACAGCTTGTCAGTGATTCCGAGGTCTTCTCCCTGAACACTGAGAACAAGCGAATCGTCTGAACGCACTCACAGGTGCTCACACACACACAATTAGCCCAACATTTTTTGTGAACCTACCACCACCGGGGTGTCAGGCCTTATACCTTCCGTTTGCCTCTTGAGGATGCTGCGAATCCCACAGAGTGTATGACTGACTCACTCCACAAGGGGATTCCTCTTGAAAGAGGGAGTAAATGGTGGGATGTTCTCAGAGTGTCATTCAGCCTGTGACACTGTTGTCTGCGGCAGCAGCAGGTGTGGAGGCAGCATAGACTAGTTGAGCGTGGGTCCGAGGCTGCTCTGTGCTCACAACAGGTGAACCGTTTATAGACAGCTGCTCTAACGCCCAAGCGCCACACTCCTTCTCCCACACTCTGCTTCTCTCAGCTGAGGGGCCTGGACTGGATGAGCCTCAGCTGGGCCTGGGCATAAAATGGCGTCTCCGCCCCCAAGCAGCTTCCAGCACAAACCCCCACAGAGATGGCAAGGCAAAGACTGCACGGGACAACAGGCAAGGATGACTTTACTCCAGGCTGCTCTAGCAGGAGAGTAGAAGTCAATTCTGTTGAAACAAAAGGCAGCAAGCTCTTTCAAGGGCTGGGAGTGGGTTGGAGGAACAGCGCTGGAAGATAGTAAAAGGGGTTGATCACTGGGTGGGTAATTTACTGAGGCTGCGTTTAGGGTGGCTTGGTTTGGAATGCTTTCCTTTGCTTATAAATTGCCCGGTTAGGAGCCTCCAGGCCTCTGGATGGCATAAGGGCTGGGATGAAAGGGAGACGGGGAGGGGGAAGGTCAGGGGCCAATTTGATATTTAGAATAGCTAGGGCCTGAGGTTGTCTTTTTCCCTTTTCTTCTTCTTCTTCTTGAAGTCTGACAAGATTACATTCCAGGTAGGTTGGGGAGGGACCCGGTAGGGGCACGTGAGGAGTAATTCTGGCAGCTTGGTCAAGAGAAAGAAAAACAGTTTTGGTCAGTCTCTCTTTTTGAAAAACATCAAGTTTTTCACGGAGCAACTTAGTTGTTTGGCTCTTGTTTAGATGTTTTTGTTGGTGGAGGACAAGTTGAACCATTTCTTGAGAGGTGGCGGCAAAAAGTCAGTTGTTTTAGGGCTAGACATCTTAAAAGAGGGATGTCTGAAAGGAAAAAAAATAAAAAATATGAGTCCTGTGGAAGAAAACCTTTTGATTATGTAGCACTGCTCCTTGAGCTTCTTGAAGCTAAGATACAGATGTTCTTGATGATCTTGTTCACAGGGCTGGTCCAGTGATGGTTATCGCTCAACTAAGAGCATGTGTGACTTGAAAGTTTTAGCAGACTCCTGTGGTGACCCAGAAGCAGCTTGTCCAGGGAGAAACCCAGGCCTTGGGATGAGTCCTCTGAGGTATGTATCAAGGTGTTGGGCTTGAGCGTGCAGCTCTCCTTTAGGTCCTGGAGAACAGGCCAGCTGGAGCCTCAGTAAGGACTTGGGCAGTCAGGTGTTTTTTTTGTTTTCTGTAACATCAAGTCAGAAGGGTGGGAGAAAATTTGAAAAATTGGTTTGGAGAACTGTAGCCAGATATTGAAGGAAAGTGCAAGAATGGAAAATTGGTAAAGGTCGACCATATGTGCAAGATGCTAGGATCCAGTCCAATTTACAGGTAGGTAGCAAGCCATGCAGTTACCTGCAGTTTACAAAGCAAGTACAAAATAGGTCAGACAATGAACAGGAGCAGAATCTGATAACCCACAGGAGTGTGCTATAATTTTCTATTGAAACATGAAATTCTCTTGACAGTCACCCTCTTTTTACACTGAAGATGAAGTACTCTGGCCTGTAACTGATTGCAAGTTACAGAGTTTCAGAGTAAAACGAAGGAAACTATTTGTAGATGACAAAAGATTAAAGCAGTCAAAGTTAACTCCTTACTGTTTTACAAAAGAGAGTGATCTGATAAGAGTTCATTATAAAACAATGCAACTACTGAGGAAATTTGGTTGTTTCTGTGGCATGTAACATTTTTTAAGAATAACTGAAATCATGGTCTCTAATGTTATACTGTTATTATCTAATATCACACCAAGCAGTACCATGACAGTGGATAGTGAGGACATTGACACATCTCTAGGAACTATATATAATTTCTGATATATTAATAACATTTTATTCATAAAAGGTTAAGCATCTTTTAATTTGACACTTCCCATGTAATTCATAACATATCAAATAATCCTAATTATTCTTAGTATCTCTTTTTACAAGGAGAAAGAACAAAACCTTATGATTTTCTAGGAGCCCTCTGGAAGATTCAAGACAGATTGAGATCAAGAAGACATCATTTAGGATTTGATTTTGGGAAGGCAAAATGTCAAAAGTTGTCAGGCATTTAAACACTTGGTTAAATAGGATCACATGTCACTGTGAAACAATACTTGGCTCTCTATTTACCAAAGTGACAAAAGATTTTAAAAGTAAATATAGGAGGTAACATCATAAACTTTAAATTCTTTTAAAAGTGAGAAGATTTAATTCTCTTAATCAAGGACGTGATAAAGTCTACATTAAGTGCAATAAATTATTCTAAGACATAGAATCTCTGCCTTCTAGGCCAGTTACTCAGTAAAGAAAATCTTCCACAACCTATTATTAAGACTAGACCAGTAATTTTGTCATTTGAACAGAAAAAAAATTCTGTTGTGTGCTAGTATATATTTGATACTAAAGATTTTTTAAAATCTTATAAATAAATCCATTAACTCTTACCCAGCTTTGACCACAAGAAATAAAATTCCTTCTCCACAAATCTTCTAACTTTTCATATATGTTCAAATTTTATCCTACACTTTCCTCTTTCTCATTCTGCAAGAACCTGTCATTTTACTTTGGGACAGAAAAACTTATTTTTTTCCTAAACAAAAACACATCCTGTGTACCTTGCGTACATGTCTTAGCATAAGCCTAAAGTTTTGGGTTTTTTTTTCAATATTTATTTATTCCCCCCACCCCTCCAACCCCCACCACTTGCACTTGCTGTCTGCTTTCTGTGTCCATTCACTGCGCGTTCTTCTGTGTCTGCTTGTCTTCTCTTTAGGAGGTACCAGGAACTGAACTTGGGACCTTCCGACGTGGGAGAGAGGCACTCAATCGCTTGGGTCACCTCAACTCCCTGGTCTGTTGTGTCTCTCACTGTCTTTTTCCTCTGTGTCTCTTTTGTTATGTCATCTTGTTGTGCCAGCTGTCCGCCTGGGCCACCAGGTCTCCGCATGGGCCCACTTTTTGCCTTCACCAGGAGGCCCCAGGGAATTGAACCCGGGACCTCCCATATGGTAGACGGGAGCCCAATCACTTGAGCCACATCCACTTCCCAATAAGCCTAAAGTTTAAAGTTCTCAAAAGATCTTGGAATCTATCTTTAAGCTGATATTCTACAAAATACAATTACTGTTGAAATAAAGTTTGTTAGAATAATGACAATTTAGTTAAATGCAAATTTGCATATTTTATCATCTTAAACATCAAGTAGATGTCATTCTAGCTCACTTGATCAGTAAATCAATATGTTTAGGAAGAATATACACAAGTAGAATAAAATGTGTGCTTGTATTATACCTAACACTGATAACTCAGAAGACAGGACTGTTTTTATTAAACCAACAATATAGTCTCCTTTGACAAAGATTTACCTAAGTTACATGAACTTGAATTTTTAAAACATTTGGGGCTAGTTTTTTATAAGAATCTTATTTTTAATATTGGAAGAATTACAAGTTCAGTTTCTTTAATTCCTAGGATTGTAGAAGTATTTAATTTATGTAAGTGCTTATCTATCTCTAAGCTCATATTTATCTCTGAGCCCATTTGAATATAATTCCTTTAAGACATTTTATGTTAATTTGGTGATACCATCAGGAAGTAAAAAAAAAAAAAAGTGTATGTGTATATATATATAAAACATATATACATAAACACATATTCTAAAAATTTCAACCACGAGTCAGACATAAACCAGAAATACAAAACTTACTAGTTTATATAAAAGAAGGGGTTTGTCCTTGCCCCATTTTACATTTTTTATTAGGTTTCTATTCCTGGTAGATCAAACAAGTTGTGGCTTCTTGGGGGCTTCGTGCTTAAGCTTTGGCTGCTAGCGATCCTCGAGTCCTCTCTCACATGGCAGGATCAAAAATGGTAGAGCTCCCTTTTCCTGTGTCTCTGTTTATATAAGACCCAGCAAGAGGGCTCAACCTGAGTCATGCCTCACTGACGCAGTATAATTAAAAGGGCCCTACATCCACAGGAATGGATTAGTTCAAGAACATAATCTTTTTCTTTTTGGAACTCATAAAATAACTTCAAGCTTTCACAATAGGACATTGGGTACTATAATGCAATGAGGCAGTTCAATGCCTGTAGTCAAGTCAACCAACACCAAGGGTTTTAGTGCCTGTCACCCTATTAAGTGCTATGAAGGATTAAAACATCCAGAAGAATTGTCATGAATTTCTAGAGGCAGATTACACTGGTTTCTCAGCCCAGCTGAGAAACAGCTTAGAATGTTGGTAAAGTTGGCCTCAAAGAATCTATTTCCTCATCTACCAAAATATCATCATGGTTCTCTTCTGACCACTTTGACGTCAGTGACAGAAGAGAGATGGTGAAAGGAATGTCATTGTTGGAGAGCATCGCGGTGATGCATACCTTGTTCTGTCACGCGGGCTCTAAGGCTTCCTACCTTCAGAAGTCAACCTGTGGCAAATGTGGCTACCATGCCAAGTGCAAGAGAAAGTATAACTGAAGTGCCAAGCCTAAAATATGAAATACCACCAGTACTGGTTGAATGAGGCACATTAAAAATTGTATACTGCAGACTCAGGCATGGATTCTGTGAAAGAACAACACGGAAACCCAAGAGGGCAGCTGTTGCAGTATCCAGTTTATCTTAAGGATTCCATCCATTAGGTTTGCAGTAAATGTTCTGATTTTTAAAATATATTTGATGTTTAAGGTATTTTTTAATCAATTAGGCTCATTGTATCAGTGAATTATAGTTTTAGGGAATGGTGTAACTTAATACTAAATCTATGTTCAGTTAAGTGACTGTTTTGGGGCATTAACTTTGTAACTGGGATGTGACACAGTGCTTAAGGCAATGAGGAACAAGCAGGAATCCTTCAAGTAGACAATGGAAGAAGATGTAAACAAATTAATATGGTAACATGTTAGAGTAAATGAAAGCGTTTAAAAAAGGATATAATCATGGAGCTATTCTGAGGGTTAAAACAGAATGTTAATAAACCATTTAGCACACAGCCTCGTACTTTGAGACTTAAAAATGGTAGCTATTATCAATGTTTTATTACTATCATTATGTTATTGTTAATTACAAAAGTGATGCATACTTATTGTAAGCAAATTCAACAATACAGAAATATCCATAGTAAAAACTGAAAGCTCCCCAATTTCCCTCCAGAGGAAATCAGTGTTAAGTCTGTGGGCATCCTTTCAGACCTTGTTCCTATTCATAAACAGCCCATATATATATATAAATCTGTGTGAGCCTACTCTGGGGTATAAAGGTGACAGTAAGCTACATGGGACATTTCCTGTTGTTTTGGATTTTCAGCTAACACAGCAAAGCTGAAGATAATAGGTGATGAACCACCATATTCTAGAGAAAGGTGTGAAACACACCTACACAGGATTTACTAAAACAAAGCAAAATGAGATCAGTGATATCACCACCAACACACTTTGTAAAAGTGGGCTAGAAATTAATTTGAAATAAGATCATTTGAAGGGAATTTGTAGAAATGGAGAAGTCTTTGCTTTTTCCCTCCTCTTTTTATATATATATGCACATACATACATATATACATTTTTCTGCCATTTATATTTCCAAGTTTGTTGATTACTTTTTTTTTTAACACTCTTTATTTATTTATTTATTTATTTATTATCGCCCCCACCCCGTTGTTTTGCGCTCACTTTCTGCTCCCTGTGTGTTCTTCTGTGTCTGCTTGTCTTCTCTTTAGGCGGCACCAGGAACTGATCCCGCCTAAATCTTCTGCCCAATCTTCTGCGCCACCTCAGCTCCCTGGTCTGCTGCGTCTCATTGTCTCTCCTGTGTGTCTCTTTGTTGCGTCATCTTGCACCAGGTCTCCTGCGCGGGCCAGCACTCTGCATGGGCCAGCTTGCCACGCGGGCCAGCATATCTTTCACCAGGAGGCCCTGGGAATCGAACCCTGTACCTCCTATATGGTAGACGGGAGGCCAATCGCTTAAGCCACATCCGTTTCCCTGTTGATTACTTTTTAACACTGCTTATGGTGTCTTTAGCTCTATAAAAGTTTGATATAATGTAGACAAATCTGTCCTTTTTCTTTTACCTGTGTGCTAACCTGGGAGGGACTATTCTACTTCAAGGTTATGATGTCTTTAACCTCTTAGATTTTTAATTCTTCTGAAATTAATTTTATATGATGTGAAATTCCTCCTCTTTATATAAAATGTATTTATTATAAATTATATAATAAATACTGTAACTATATGGTATATATTTCTAGACTCTTTTTTTTTTTGTTATGTGGATCTACTTTTCTTGTCTCAGCATCATACAGTTTTATTTCTAAAATTTTATAGCCTATAGACAAGTTCTACCTAATTAAAATATTTCCTTGGCTAAGCTCTTGTATTTACTCTTCCAGACAAAGTTTAAGATTTATCCAGTGAAACTCCTTGAAATACTATAATAGACTTCCATTCTAGCAGTGGAAGATTAACTTATTCTGGACAAACCTTCCTAATAAGACTACTAGAAAAGCTGAAAAACATTTTAATTTTCTGTTTGTAAGTACTGTAGAATTACCAAAATAGCAAGAAATATAGATATCATTTTGATGACTCTATATATATAATCTTTTTGAAGGTATTGGATAGTTACAAGGCAACGAGGACTTGAGGGGCAAGAAGTCAGAGTAAAGGAAGCCCAGAGAATTGAGCCCATTAATTGTTAATTTGAAAGTGGTAGATGAAAGGCTGAAAAGTTGAGTTTTCCTTTGATTCATATGAGGGGAGGGCACTTCCAAAAACTGAGTCAGGATCCACAGAGAGGACTGGCCCTGGTAAATAAATATCTAAGGGTTTCATTTTGGATCTCAAAGGGCTACGCCTTAGAAGTAGGTGTAGCCAGAAATAGACCAGCCCTACCCCCCCTAAAGACTAAAGCCCATCTTCAGTTGAGCTCAATCCCTGCTACAAGAGATTAAGGTGATTAAGGTGTTCTGCCTCTACTATACCTATTGTACTAAGCAAAATCAATTTCTTTCTGAGGAAGATAACTTCTTTTATAGGGCCAGATTACTTCTATACTTTTTCATACACAATGTCTGGAATTCAATTAAAAAAAACTAGGCATGCAAAAAAAGATAAGGATTAACCAAAAAGCAAATAAAACAAAACCAACAATAGAAGTAGATCCACAGGTGATCCAGATATTGGAGTTATCAGAAAAGAACTTTAAATTATCTGATCAGCTCAAAAAATTGGATGACAAAATGGAGAATTTCAGTAGAGAACTAGAAACTATAAAAAAAGAATAAACTATGCAACTGATACATTAACTAAAACTAAGAGCCAAAAGTCTATATCAGATTAGCCATAGATAAAGAGAGAAGTACTAAACTGGAAGACAGGTCAGAAGAAAATATCCAGAATAATACAAAGAGAATCCCACTAAAAAGAGAATAGCATTAGGGATTGGATGTGGCTCAAGCAGTTGAGTACCTGCTTCCCATATGGGAGGTCCTGGGTTTGGTTTCTAGTGCCTCCTAAAGAAAATAGAAGCAAACAAGCAAAAACAAACATAAAAACCAACTCAGGGGAGCCAATGTGGCTCAGTGGTTGAGTGTTGGCTTCCCATATATGAGGTCCCAGGTTTAATCTCTGGTACCTTTTAAAAAATATAAAAAATAAAAAATAAAAAATAATTAAAAATAGGAGGATAGAGGGACATGCCAAAAATGTATAGCATGCATGTAAATGGAATTCCAGAAAGAGAAAAGAGAAAACGGGGCAAAAGCATATATGAATAGATATTGACTAAGAATCTTCTAAAAATGACCAAAAAATCAAGTCCCCTTAAGTGCTATAAATTCCAATAATAAATAATAAAAGTCATACCTATACAGAACATAGTAAAAGTGCTAAACACTAAAGATGAAACTAAAAATCTTAAACCAATCAAAGGAAAAAAGATTACCTTCAAAAGCATAACAAAGACTGATGGCTGCCTTAATAGAAACAATTAAATCCAGAAGACAAATAATATCACCAAAATTCTGAAACCACCTTTTCTTGAAACCTCTAGAGAGTTTTTGAAATAGCTCCATTTGTGGAAGTATGTGATTGATAGAATTTCTTTTCTTACATTGTGTAAAACATTTGCCTACTATTTTCACTGCTTTTAGTTTTATCCATAAGAATTTCAGAAAATGTGGAATTTCACTTATTTTGGACCTAATTTTCCCTTGGTCGAGAATAATTCTTAATAGTTTCTGGAGTTTGAGAAGCTTTTTTTCAAACTTATCTTAGATCTCTACCATCTATCCATTCTACAAACACTGTACACCTATTATGTACCTGTTATTTTTCTAAGAGATGTGACTGTACAAACCCCAAGTGGTTATAGAAAAAAGAATATGGCAGCTGCGATGTTCAACCCCAGGGTGACAGGCCATTGCTCCCATCCTCCCCCTGATCCCAATATTTATTCCACAGAAAAGTACAGGCTTAGCCACAACTTGGCAGGTAGGATACTGTTTTAGTTTTTCCAAAGGGGTGTGATGCAAAGTACCAGAAATGGTATGGCTTTTATAATGGGGATTTATTTGGGGTAAAAACTTACAGTTCCGATGCCATGAACTTTCCAAATTGAGGCATCAGCAGAGGTGCTTTCTCACAAAAGTCAGCTACTGTTGATCCTGGTAGTGTTGCCACATGGTGAAGCAAGATGGCTACTGATCTCTGTGGCAGTCTCTGCCTTCAGTTTTAGAATCTGCTATCTTTTGGAGCTCACCTGTGAGCAACCAGGCATAGGGCTTGTCTCTTTCTGGGCCTTAGCTCTTTGAGCCTCTCTGAGGCTTCTGTTTTCCTGCAGTCCTCTCTCTCACATTGCAGAATCAAATATACTGGCTTTCTTTTCCTCTGTCTGTTGGTGTGTCCGTTTATATCAGATACAGCAAGGGGTGGAGGCTCAACCCAAGTCATGCCATACTGATGTAGTCCAATCAAAAGCCGTAAAGCAATCTTATGTAATCTAATCAAAGGCCCCTCAACTGAATTCAATGCAATCAAAAGGTATCACACTCATAGGAATAGATTAGTTTACAAACATAATCTTTCTCCTTTTGGGATTCATAAAATAATCTCAAACTGCCACAGATACTATGATACTGTCTGAGGAGCTTGTCATGTAGAAGGTAGGAAAGACAGTAGACAGTAAGTGCAAAGCTGTCTGATAATTTCAATTACAGGTGTAAGCATGAGATGCTATGAAAGTATAAAGCAGGGGTATCTAACTCAACACGGGGAAGGAGACCACTCCTGAAGGAGCTTACACCTGAGATAAGAGTTAGCTGTATTTAATCTATTGGAGGGACGAGTAAAACAGGTGTTCTAGGCATAGAGAACCACATGTACAAAAGCATAGAGAAGTTAAAGAGCATGTCATCTGGTCCCTCTGCCTTAGTCTTATCTACAGCAAATGAGTTTCCTTCTTGCAGCCAAGAAAGACCGTGGCCCATGGCTCCAGGCTTACATTGTTCCTGCTTAGAAAACCCAGTGAAAAGAGGATGCTTTTGACCATGATTCATTTATTATTTTCCAGAGCTGAATGCTGTTTGCCCTTGCTTGGCTCTTGTGCCCGTTCTCTGTCCCATTTAGTTTTGGTAGAGGAATGTAGTACTAGGAGTGGATAGCTTTGGAGCAAGTACCCAACCCTTGGGGGAAGAGAGGGTATGATTAGGGAAGGATAGATAATTTCCAGCTCCAGTGGAATCACGTGGAGTAGGGGAGGGGTGGGATCCCAACGGATAAGGTGTTGGTCAGAAATAACAGATGTCTACAACACTCCTTCAGCCTAAACAGCAGGGGTAATCCACAGCCCCCTTCTTAAGACCTTCTCAGTTCTTCCATAGAACATGGAATTTGGAGCCTAAACTCCCTAGGAGATTCACCACTTACTATCTGTGTCACCCTGAGCAAGTCACTCTTTAAACCTCACCTTCTAGCCATGTCTGACTCACTAGTTTCCTATAAAAATCAAATGAGATTATCCATATGTAAGCAACCAGTACAAGTTCTGATATGCAATACCTATTGAGATTTCCTTTGCTTTTCCTTTGAGTTCTGTGGCATCTAAGAGATCCTATCAGGTATTTCTAATATTGAAGGACCACAAGAGCAGACTTTGGGAAAGGCTGAGTTGGTGGGAGAGAAGCAGAAATTTGAGTTGTGGCAAAGAGGATTTGAGTCAATGCCATATGGTACATTAGCTTTTGAATTTGTCATTTCCAGCACCATTTTCTTATATGTGTGTGTGTGTCCCCATATTTATGTGTCTTGATTATACAGAACAAGATAAAGGCAAATTGTTGACACTAATACAAATGGTACTAAAGAACGAAGGACAAGAGTAGTGGGAAAACATCTTGATTTAACTATGTAAATGTAATTCTATTTTGTGTGAATTGTTTATTATTTATGCTAATTACCCTGCAGCATAATAAGGACTCTAAATATTATGAAATATGCTTCAGATTAAGTTTGTTGCATGTTGAATTTGGTGACAACAGTCAGCTGTGTTCATGCATGCTCAGCCTTGCTGGTGGTTGATCTTATACCTTGGCTGTGTGCTCGCAAATTTAAAAGAGAAAGAAAAGCTGCTGAGGAAGCAAATACAGATAGACCAGATCTCCCAGTGAGGCTTATCTTGGTCTTCCCGGGTCTTCATTCTGAACATTTCCTTCATTAGGACCTTAGCATTCGCATCTGCATTGGGCCTCTTCTTTCCTGGAATATGTTCAAATTTTCTAGGCATGCTGAGAAGAGAATTGGAAGCTGATGGGGATGAGAAATGCTGTAATTACAAAGCATCTTAATATTGAAAAAGAAATTGGTTCTTAAAATGTATTAATAACACAAGACACTGGCATCCTGGAACAGTTTTGCTTCTTCCCTTCTCTTCCTACTCCTCATCTTCTTCCCCCCCTTTCCCTTTTTTCTTAATTTCAATATTTGTTGTGTGAATTTTTAAAATGGGCATTTATTATTTAGAAACAATCATTCTGTCAAAAAAAGAGAGAAAGCTTAGGTGTCTTTAAAAATTGCTCTTGTAATGATGGCTCTAAATACCAGCGTGAACGTGGAGGGGAAGCTCGCTTCTGCAGCCACAGCTTACGTGCTGCCATGGCAACATCTGGGCTGCAATGCTAACGGGGAAGCTGGGAGCTTGTCATAAAAATCAGCTTTGGCATGGGGGAAATGACAGTGACTGGGACATAATTTTGACCACGGGGGTACTTTCATTAAGCAAAGCATTTTTAAAACTGTCTCCAGAGAGGAAAAAGAATATATGCATGAGTCTCCTCCCTGAAACTCTCCTATTTAATAAAAAGGATAGCAACGGACTCTTAGTTGGTTTAGCAAGAGTGGCCTCTATACTTGAGCTCTTCCATTACCTTGTTTTCCTTGAAGCTTTTGTTTTTTTTTAACATATGCATTGTGTTAACTGTTAAGAATGTGTGCTGAAACTGCTCCTAGAAAATAGATTTTCTCCAGCAAGTTAATTTATTTGTATATTCAATCAAATTTGAAATCAAACTATGTTTCTCCTTCAGGGTAGATACCATCCAAAAATCGTTTCTAGACTTTGGCAGAAGTAACTTGCTGCAAGGCAGGGAGTATAATGAGTCAGGGAGGAGGGTGGGAGAAGAAAAGACAATCAATTAGGTACCTGTCGACCTGAGTTTGAGTCCTAGTTCTGCTCCTTATTAATTTGTGATCTTGGGCAACTAAAAAGGTACAGAAACTCTCTAAATTTTTTCCTTATAATATAGATATGATAATAATGGTAAAAGTCCAAGGAAGTGCTTTTCGAGTTATAAACTGCTAACTATATACAAATAACTATACAAATGGTAGTTATTATGGGATTTAAGTCCCCTTAAAAGGTTTCACTTACTCTTTACAGAGAAAAGGCCTTTTTTTGGGTGAAGTAC
Organism: Cabassous unicinctus; assembly: GCA_029593785.1. Taxonomy (NCBI): domain Eukaryota; kingdom Metazoa; phylum Chordata; class Mammalia; order Cingulata; family Chlamyphoridae; genus Cabassous; species Cabassous unicinctus. The sequence goes on from JAQZBX010005515.1 coordinate 43,082, forward strand.
CTCTTAAGATAGTCTCATTATTTTGAGAAAAGAATGATGCCTGTTCCACTGGAAAGCATGGTTTAATCATGTTGTGAATTAATATAGCTTTCATTCTTATAAATATATTTATTGAGGATGCTCATAAGTGAAAGGCATTGTGCTAGGCAGTGGAGATATTATGATGAACAAGAATAATTTAAGCTCTCTCTTCCTGGATCTTTCCCTCCACTGGGAGATAAAGGGAAAAAAACCCACACAAATAAAAATAAATGGCGATAAGTGCTACAGAGGAAACAAAGAAGAGAATTAAAGTTTTTATAGCAGAGAAAAGGTGGTCCTACATACATATAATCAGGGAAGGATGAGCAGAGCAAGTAAAGCTCTAAAGGACAGGGGTAGGGAAAGAAATCAGGAGAGAAAATGGCTTGTGCAAAGACCCTGAGGTAGAGAAGAGAGAACTGAAATAAGACCAGTGTATCTGGGGAATATGAGCCAAGGGGAGAAAGGCACAAATTGAGAATGGAGACAGAGAGGCCAAGTCATGCTGGGCCTTAGCAATTTTATTCTAAGTGAAATGGAAAAACCACTGGAGTTTTAAATAGTGGAGGAACAGAAAGAGCTTCTTGGGGTATTCTACTGTGAGTTTTTCAGAGTTAGAATTCTAGTTATTTTGCTGAGTGCCTTAGCGTACTTGAACATATAAGTACAAAATCTGGTTATCACCATTATGGGAAATTTGAAAATTAGGCCGAGTTCCTTTTCTGGTCATCTTAGAAGTTTAAATTGAAAACAGGAGATGATTTTGTTGGAGGAAGGGCACTCCATCTCCCATTTGTACTTGATGGCAAACTTATGATGTTGATGGTCTTTCAGAATTGAGGAACAGGAAAGAACAGTCCAAGGTTTTTCATCAGGAAAGCATGCATATAATGAACTGAAATTCTTTGAACTTAACTGCATCTAGGGAGAAAACACATTGTTAAAGGACTTTGATAGCTTCCTATAATTTTTTAAATTCTAAAACAATTCAGAGTACAGTTTTCAGCAAGAATATGAATAAAACTTTCTGTTCTGTTGTACTTTCTGGTTTAAAATTTTTGTTCTGGGTAGAATCCTGTCACTGAGCAAAAAAAAAAAAAAAAAGCTAATTGGACATTTGATTCATCTGGACAGCTGTGAATGGAAATTTTGCTAACCAGCAGCAGATGTAGACCTAAAACAGCATGGCAAATGGCCATTGGCATGGATGTGATGCTAGCTGCATGTGCTTGTGCTCTGATCCATAGGCATCTCAAAGTCTCTTTCCCTTTGAAGGATTTTTATTAACTATTTCTGTAAATTAATCTTAGTAACTGTAAAGGCAAACCCAACCATTGGCATGGAGAGATTTTGTCATAGTCTTTATAGTACTCCAAAGAGTCAATCAGTGGAGTTAGATGGGCAATGCTTACTTTCCAGTTGAAAATGCAGAACAGATGCTGCCATTATTAACAGAACATTGCCTACTTGCAGTGCAAGTCCTGGGTGGAGATATAGCCCACGTTTGTCTCCAAGTAATACTTTTTGATTTATTTAAGAATGAATGCCTTTGGAAATGAACCACCCCAAAGCAGGAATTCAGTACATTCAGATGATACTGACTTTTAAAATTTGCTTTTAAGTCTTGTGAATTGGTGAATTGATTTCATATCAGATGTTTGTTCATTTAAAGTAGTTATATTTAACCAGGAGTGAACCCCTCCAATCACTCATGGAATTTACAACAAACAAAAAACACATGCTCAGGTTCTACCTCCAGAGGGATTTGGTTTCCAAAATTCTTCCTTGATGATTGTGATGTGCATCCCTAGTTGAGAGCCTCTCATTAAAATAATAACTTTTTAAAGTTTAAGATTTGTCACTAACTCACTGTGGTGTATATGAGCAGTCACAATGCATTCAGGCATCCTGCAGCTCCCGTACTGAAAGAAGAATTGGAAGGAAATCACAGGGTTTGGTGATCCCAATTCCATGTGGGCTACAGTGCCCCCCCACATTGCCAGCCAGAATTTTAAAAGGAATCAGGCTAACTTTTCCACTGTAGGTTCCCTAGTGGAAGTGATGGTCTTGCTTCTCATTGTGTGAAATAGTTGCCTTACTCCCTCCACCCATTCTAAGCAAAACAGAAAATTGTCCATTGGTCACATTTTCCTATGGCTACTCAAATCTTTGGATCATTTCCCTCTGTGCATAGCTTCTGAAGAAGGTCTACAGCATAGTTCTTAACCTTGTCTGCACATTATAATCATCTGGGAAGTGTGTTTTAAAAGCACACTAAGAAGCTACACAGGTACTATACAAGCCAAAATGAGAGCAAGTCTCCCCAGACTTACCAAGTTGTGCTGCTGCTTTTAAGAAAAGTATGTCTTAAGTGTAAGTGATGTTGAGCAGAATGTTGTACTTGAAAATGCTATAAATGAGGTGGTATGAAATAAATTGTGACCTATGTGTATAACAGGAAAAAAAGAGTATACTTCCTCTATATCTCCCAAGAGATTCTGATTTAATTGGTTGGCCCTGAGATATATAATGCTTTAATGTTTTAATAGTTTTCCAGGGGATTCTACTATGTAGCCAGGTTAAGAATTTCTGCTCTGCAGCATCTCATCTTGCCCTTTGCAGGTCTAAGGGCTGGCTTATTAAGAACCATCCATAAAGAGAATTTGATCTTTATCCAAATATTGGCTTCATATATTAGAAACATGCAGAAATGTATGGATGGTACTCATATTCTTTTTATGACTCTTCAATTTATAAGTCAATCTACAGATCCAACTGATTTGTCCAACATCTGTAGGTATAGACCTCAAACCTCAGAGGATTGTCATCTAGTCTAATCTAGCTCCAGCTGGGGTTATTCTTAGACCATCCATCCATTCGTTCTTCATTCATTCATTCATCAAACAACTGAGCACCTCCCATGTGCCAAGAATGGTCCTAGATGCTGAGGAGATATCTTAAAGGTCTTCACAGTCTAGTTGGCGGGAACATATATGAAAGCAAATAGTCATGATATAATGTCTTAATTACGTACAGGAGTAATGGACACAAGAGAATATCACAAAAGAACAACCAATCAGTTCTCTTTCATAAGGGATTACATAAAAGTAAACTAGACAAATTGATCGTAGAAGCCTTGCATGTCATCCTTAGGGATATGCACTTCCATCTATAAGCAATGGAGAATGATTAAAGGGGAGAAAGAAGCAAGTGAACCACATATCATCTTACAGATCACAGGTAATCATGATGAGCCATCAGTCCAGAGAAAGCCAATCATACCATACCTGAGCCAACCCACAGGGAAGGAATTCAGGCCAGAGAGTTCAGCTGCTTTGGAAAACACCATCCATGCATCCATTTATTCATTGAACAAACATTTACTGAACCCCTATTTTGTGCCAAGCACTAGAGATAGAGTAGGGCTTCTCCACTTTGGCACTATTGACATTTTGGACATACAGAGCATGGTAGTGGGAGGGTGGCTGTGCTGTGCATCGTAGGATGTTTAGCAGCATCTTTGGCTTCTTCCCACTAGATGCCAGTAGTACCACCACCCAAGTTGTGACAACAAAAATCACTCTAGCTGAGAACCACTGGGATACAATGGTGAATAAGACATACTTTCTGCCCTTAAGTAGCACACAGTCTGTTCAGCAAAGGAGCTCACAGTCTAAGGAGATGTGCATTAAAAAGCATAACTCAGGGTAAAAAGGGGAAAGTACCACAGGAGATATAAATTGTTATGAGGGCTTATATAGAAGGGAAGCAATGTTTCCGTTTAAGGTAAACAGGAAATTCTTGTTGGAGAAGAAACTTTTGAACTGGACCATAAAGAAGTTCTGGACACATGAAGGTGAACTGAAAAGGCTGAGCTTCAGATGACTCTCAACTCCACAGCCTCATCTAAGGTGCTACTTCTGCATAAGTCACTGTGTGGATATAAGCTGACTGGACCAGGGGTGGGCATCCAACCAATATACAGGCTGACTGGTGACCTCTAAGGTAGTCTGGCAGAAATGTTATACTCCTGTGCTTTCCAATGTGTTTTGACTTTTTTCACTCATTGCTTTAATATGACCAAGCTTTTCCTTTAACTTGATCACCATTCCTACCTTGCTCCCTCCTAGTTGACATCTAGGTGATATGCATAGGTAAAACCATTTAATGTCCAGGTAACATGTTGACTGGTTGATCGTTAGACTGTATAGGTCATTATGCATTTTGAATATACCCCTGACCCTTCTACCCAAGGAGCACCATTCAAATTGTATTCTATGTGAATTGTACACCTAGAATTGTACAACTCGCCCTGCCTCTACCCCTCTCCACTGGCAATGTATAAGATGGCTTAGCATAATGAAAGCCTGACATTTCTTCACTGGACAGGATTCATGTCTAGCCAAGACTCTTACCTCTTGTTCTCTTGACCTCTGACCTGCCCATACCTGCCCAGGCTTCCCTGACTGGTCCAGCCTGGATGCTTGTACCTCGTGTCTCCACCTGCATCAGTAGAGTGAGTTTGGTTCAGGGAGGAGAGTGGGAGACTCCACAGAATTTTCTAATGTAGGCATTAATAGAGACCTATAAATAAGGCTGATGTTTCAATTTCCACTTTTCCTTGTGTCCATTCTTTAACATGTAGGAGAGCAGGAGGGGTGAGTAGTTGCTGCTTTTAACTGTAATCAGTTTTAGCTGGGGTTCTGTGGATACTGTAGGCGCTGTGGAGGCAGCAATGTCGGACAAAGGACAGGTCAAATGGAGGCGCTTCAGATTTCCTGTTCCCACTCTGTCTTCTTTGCCCAGCATAGCTGCTTTCTTTATATAGGTTGAGGTTCTGGGTAAGATTTAATTTGGAATAAAAAGAATTTCTACTATAAAAAAAGTTTTAAAAGTGCTGATACAATGGTTTCTTCATGTGGCCCCAATTTCTCATTCTGTTGTCAGGACTAATCTAAGAGCCAGCTTGCCTGGGTTCTCATTCCAGCTTGGTCACTCCTTCACTGTGATTTGGGCAGTTGTACAAACCCTCTATGCCTCATTCCACACCTCTGGGATGAGGATGGCATTATCTGCCTCATAAGGGTGTTGAGGATTGAATGCATTCATGTGTGTAAAGCACTTGGCAGGGTGCCTGGTCATTGGGTGCCCCAAGCAATAGGAAGCCCCTGACATGGCACCAATTCTGAAGTGCAGAAGACTTTCCTTTTCCTTCAGATTCCTCTTCTGTTTGCTGCACATACCTGGATTTCTCTAATTGGGGTGATTAAAAAATACCTTCTTTTAAATGTCAATTCTTTTCCCTGAGAGTGGTAATGCTTACCCTTTACCCATCAAGCGCACCTTACTGTGGGAATTAATTAGACCCTTTATTGAGACTAGTTCTTCGTTGAGGTAAAGGTGGATGAGCATGAGGGCAATGGATGAAGGGGGTGGGGGGCTTGGAATGAAAGATGGAGGATTCCAAAGGCAGATTTCTGTTCCTCCAATTTTGCCAAAGGATACTTTCAAGTCCCTTGGTTTAGAAACTAGTATTATTTTTCACTTTCTCTTCCTCTTTATCCCGTAAATCATTCATATCACCAAACTGCAGTGTTTCCTTTTCAGTATGGCTCTCTGATTCAACACTTCCTTTCCACACTTATTTCACCAGCCTAGTGCACAATCGACACCAGACTCCTCACTGGGTTTCTTAAAGTCTGGCTCTTTCCTCTCCACACCATGATGAGAGTCACTGACAGGTTCTTTGTCAGGTTGTTCTCTCAATCTTTCCTCAAGAATCTTCCAACCCAAACTTTTTCACCTGTTTCTTAAAAGCTCCACAATTTGTCTTGATTCATCTGTTCAACTTTATTTCTGATCCCCTCATATATGGTCCTTTCATCCAATCTGGACCTCTCACCTCTTCCTCCTCTACCCACTCCACCTCTTGGATCTTGGTTTCCTCATCTTCCTCAGACTCAGTGCTTTCTAAGCTTACCTTCTGCTTGATAATTCAGGTTACATGCTAGTCTCTCAGACTGAAATACCTTCCTCAAAATATATCCCACCCATCTTTAGAAATCCAACTCAAAGCAGTATCCTTCCATGTATCTTTCATGAGTGCTCCAGGCTAAATCCACATCTATCTTTTCTGAGTCTCCATGTCTCGACACTCAGATTCTCCTTAAATCTTTGTGCATTTGCAGAGCTATTAAGTATGTGGTATTTGCAGTCAGACAGATCTGACTGCAGGTTTGAAATCTGCCTCTGTCAATTATCTGAGTGAATTAATTTCTCTCAGCATCAGCTTCCTTATCAGAGAGGCTCTTCTGGTAAAAGGATTTAAGACACAGACTCTGGGGTGACACTGTTTCTACTTTGAATCCTGGCTTTACCTGAGTCCCCTGGAAAGTAACTTAATCTCTCCCAGCCTGGCTTTCTTCCTCTGTAAAATGGGCATACTAGTAGTAGATATTTCAGAGGGTGATTGTGAGGATTAAATGAGGTAATATAAGTATTTAGCAAATTTCTAGAGCATGGGAAGATATGATTATTAAAGTGGGGGCTAATCAGGCCTGTTGAGAAGAGTGATTCTTCCCCTCTCCAGGAATTTCCTTCCATGTGGAAGGAGCTCAGTTGGGTAACAGCCTAGTCTATTTCCTCCCTTTTACTTACTGTACTTGTGGGGGAGAGTTGGGAGAATGGAATGACTAGCTTGCTTGGTACATTTAGGAAGAATAACTTGAGCATCCTTGACTCAGTTTCTCCATTTCTTCCCCTTGATAATGAACTGCCTGTAGGAAGCATGCTATATCAGTTTCCTGTGGCTGTGGTAACAAATAACCACATTTATTCTCATATAGCTCTGGAGGGCAGAAACTTGAAAGTAGTTTCACTGGCTGAAATCAGGGTGTTGGCACAGCTACACCTCCCTCTAGGAGCTCTAGGGGAGCATCCCTTTCTTTGTCTTTTCCAGCTTCTCGAACTGCCTTCCTTGCATTCCTTGGCTCAAGGAGCTTTCCCCCTTATTTAAAGCCATCAGCATAGCATATTGCCTTCTGTGTCAAATCTCCATCTACCTCCTCGTATAAGGACAATTATGATTGCATTTAGGGCCCATCTGGATAACCTCCCCATCTTAATGCCCTTAATTTAATCACATCTGCAAAGTCTCTTGCTATAAATGTAGGAGTCACAGGTTCCAGGGATTGGGACCTGGAGATCTTTAAAGGCCATTCTTCAGCCTTCCACACATCTATTTCTCTGTTGCTTCCTGCCCTACATTGTGTGAGGATTGCCTCTGCACTGGGAGATCTGCCGTGAGTTTATCTGCTTCTGGACTGCAGTATTGGGAAAGCCTTCATCTAAAAACATGTGCTATGTCCTCTAACCTGACTTTTATCAGTAATGAAGATATGTTTGATACTTTTCTCTCTTTTCTTCCAATTCATTCATACTCAGATTGGGAAAGACAATAGTCTTTATTGGACTCTGCCTCAACAAAAGCTCTTTTGGTTTTAGTGGTGATTAAATTAGATAATATACAAAAGCATATAACATAGACTCTAGCAAAAAACAGTTGTTAATATCAATTAGAATTCTTTGGTTTTAAGCAACATACTTATTCTGGCCAATGTACAAAGAACAGGAATCTATTGGAAGGCTGTAATATTACTCACATAATCAAAGGAAAGCTGAAGAAATAGACTCAGAACAGGAGACAAACCAGCTCTGCCAAGAACTGATGGAGAATTGTTTCAAGGCACTGCCATTCAGGGTATCAGCTCCAACAACTTCCAATGTTTTTGTCATGCTCAAAATTCAAATCCAGGGAGAGAGGCTACCCTCTTCCCTGCCCTGCCACAAAATAGAGAATGGATGTTGGATCACAAAATAGAACAAATATACTAACAATGGGCCACTACCATCAATAAATACGACTGTCAATTTCCCAAGTAGATTTAAAGTGTACTAGAGGGCAATAACTATGTCTAATATTTCTTTCCATGCTTCACAGCAATGAACGTTTTCTTTCCATTCTTACTTCTAAGAGAACACTTTGATTTACTTTGTATTTGCTCTCATTCCATTCCTTAGGGTCATGTTTTTCTTGTCCCAAACTATCATGTGTCATTTCTAGGCAGGTTATCCTGAAACACAGTGCCTCCTGAGTACATTGGAATAGCTAATGAATACATATTGACTGACCAATTAATTATGACGATGAATTGTCATTGCCTACTACGTTGAAAGGGAGCATAATGAGTTGGCCTTTGCTCAGAAGGCCAACTGCTCAGAAGGCAGAATACAACAGAATGCAAAATGTGAGCCATTATTAGTAACTGTAATTTAAAGATATGGTTTGGTGATCAAACATGAGAGAGAGAGGGACAGAATCAGAGAGACCGAGACCAAGACAGAGATAGAAAGAGACTGGAAGAGACAGACGAAAGAGATGACTGGGGAAGATGAACTATAACAGAAGTCTTCCATGGCCACTAAAACATGAAAGGAAAATAGGTATTTCTCAGGTAAAAGTTGTTGAGGAACTGGTTTTGAGTTTTGAAAAGACATGTAGGATCAGTAAGTGCCATAGCCATTTGAAGTAATGTCTTCTGGGAAATACAGACTAGGATCATCTTCCATTGGGAAGAGTGCCCTTTCTCCTTGTTACATAAGGTATGGTTCATGGGCCAGCAGCACCAGTACCACAACCAGCTGGAAATGCAGACTCTCAGGCCCCATCCCAGGCTTATGAACCAGACTCTGTGTTTAGACCCCCAAGTAATTTGTGTGTACATTATACTTTGAGAAACATTGCTCTGGGGTTATTAAATGCTCACTCGAATGAAACTCAGAAAACTTGGGGTCTAATATTCCATTCACCATTCTCCAGCCATGTGACTCCAGAAATGACCTATTCCCTCTGATTCTCAGCTTCCTGTTCTGTGTGGTACAAATAAAAGATATCTGTTTACTTTTAGATGGAATCAATGAAAACATTAACGTGAAGGTACTTTGAAAACTGGAAAGGGCCTTGGAAATGGGAGATCTGTGGTTGGTTGGTACATGAGGTTGGGGAGGGGATGCTGACCTTTCCCCTGGCTATTATGTGTGAGTTTAACTTTAAAGCTGTATTCTTTCCTTCTAACTCTGAGTAAATCTCATTGTGTGTGAAGGAGATGTGAACAAGTCAGCATATGATGCATTTATTTTTGAACACGTTAATTTCTTTATCAGCTCTATTTATTTTCTGAGGGCATCGCTGTATTACATTAATGCCTCAAGTTGTTAACAATACCAGCTGGCATTGCAGGCATCACTTATATTTGCAGTGAAAAATCTCAGGAGGTAGCGTGGAAATGCCACCCAAACCCCAATGATAATCTTCTCCTTGGCATGCTGTTTACGTCCCCTTAGAAGCAGATCTACCACTCCCTCCTCTATGCTTCCAAAGCTCTTTGTTTACACTACTAGTTTGGCATCTTGGCAAATTTTGTTCTCTCCTATGGATTTTGAGACCTTGGGGGAGCAGAGACTCTTTGTATTTTCCTTTTTAATCTCTGTCTCCTCAGGGTCTAGCACATGACAGGCATACAATAAATATCTGTAGAATTTGTATGATGGGGGAAAATACAAAATCTACCGTTTTATCCTCATTCATTCAGTTATTCATTCTCACCATAAATAGAACTTTCTCCAGTAGGCCATCCTTGACAGTCTAGACTAGATTCTTGTTCCCATGTGTCCCATAGCACCTTTCAACGTGCCCATCATATCACATATGCATCCCTGGGGACTGTGTTTCCTAATAGCTTGTGAGTACTCTGAGGTCCAGGGCTGTCTGTCTTATTACTCTCATATCCTCAGGGCTTAGGACAGTGACTGTTAGCTAGTAGATGCTCAATAAATAGTTACAAGTTATAGATTTTGTAGAATTAGAGTATTTTGACAGAGATTCCAATTTTGGGGTGTCTTACCTTGGCTCTTCCTTTCTACAACCAATTTATCCCAACAGTAAAACTTCTCCAGTTGAAAAATCTGGCTGGTTTCTTCCAAATTTAGGAATTTCCCCTATCAGTTCTTTTACTGTACTGGCCTACTCCCTGGAAAGAAGAAAAGTAACATTTATTAAATGTCTACTTTCAACAGTATGTGATAAATAGTGTTATCTCTACTTTTCTAATGGGCAAAATGATGCTCAGAGGGGTAAGTGGCCTGACTGAGGTATCAGAGATACTAAGGGACAAAGCCAGGATTCCATCCTAGGTTCAACTGAACTTTCCATTAAAATACATTGCGTGATCAAAACAACGAGATCATTTCACACCTATCAGAATGGCCAGTATTAAGACAGAGGATTACAAGTGTTGGAGAGGATGTGGATAGATAGGAACACTTCTTCACTGTTGGTGGGAATGCAGAATGGTACAGCCATTGTGGAGGACTGTTTGGCAGTTCCTAAAGAAGTTGAATATAGACTTGCCACGTGACCCGGCAACACCACTACTGGGTATATACCTAGAAGAACTGAGAGCAGTGACACGAACAGACATCTGCACACCTATGTTCATAGCGGCATTATTCATGATTGCCAAAAGTTGGAAACAACCCAGGTGTCCATCAACAGATGAATGGATAAACAAACTGTGGTCTATTCACACAATGGAATATTATGCAGCTGTAAGAAGAAATGAAGTCGTAAAGCATATGACAACATGGATGAACCTGGAGGACATTATGTTGAGTGAAGCAAGCCAGACACAAAAGGACAAATACTATATGATTGCATTACTATGAACCAAATATATTGTGTAACATATTGTATGATTCAAAACAAATTTTTATATGTATCCAGTACATCTAATTGAGAAATGTATGTTTTTATTCAACTGTCTTTTTAGTTTTTAATTGTTTATATTTTCAATTATTAAATGTACAAAATAAAGAATACATTGCCTGTATAGGTTTTGGAAGAGTCTTATAACTTCTCTCTGTCATCTGTTTTGAAAGGCCATAACCTTGTCTGAACAGGAGCCACGGAACTGGCCAATGTCAGAGAAGAGTGATATTCTGAATTTAATTCCATGTATAACTTTATTTTCAGTAAGAATCGCTTAATAACTCAGCCTTCACTCTTCCATGTTAAACTCTCTCATTCCAACTGGGGCATGTAATTAGATCATGGATTAACTTCATCTCTCATATCTAGGGCAGTGATGGTTAGCATGTTTCTCATAGATGGTTGTTGATGGAAGGATTGATCCTTTCATCCAGTTGTAGGAACTGGGTTAAGGCTCATATTACGCTCTGATGAAAACATATTTGGATTTTCAGGAAATCCATCTTCCTCTCTTCCAGATAAATGATCGGTCCCAGGCTTACACAGAGCCTGTTCAAGTTACATTTTCATAAAGTATAAAGAGGAAAAATGGTCATCAGTATAATTGTCTGGCTATAGACCCATGGATAACCATTACTAAAAAATACATTCTCATAATTCATTCTTCATTTAATCTGTTAGTGCATAGTTGTTTTTTTAGGCATCTCTTCTAGTTTCCTAGTCTGCTCTAGCAAATACCATGAAATGGGTTGGCTGAAACAATGACAATTTATTAGCTAACAGTTTTGAGGCCAGGAAAATGTCCAAATCAAGGCACCAACAAGGCAATGCTTTCTTCCTGGAGTCTGGTTGCCAGTGATCCTTGGCTCCTTTGCCACATGGCAAGGCACATGACAGCATCTGCTGGTCTCTCCTTTCTCCTCCATGTTTCATTGATTTCAGCTTCTTCCCTCCATGACTTTTCCCTCTTTGTATTCATTCTATTTATAAAGGACTCCAGTAATAGGATTAAGACCAACCCTGAATGAGGTGGGTCACACCTTAACTGAAGTAGCCTCATCAAAAAGTCCTACTTATAGGGGACTTGCAGGGAAGATGGCAGAGTAAGGAGCTCCAGGACTCAGTCCTTCCACCAAAACAACTATTAAACAGACAGGAACTGTCTGAAAAAACTGTTTTGAAACTCCAGAGTCCAGAAGAATACTGTGCAGCATCCAGGGAAGAGAGAGGGAGGAAGAGGCTGATAAATTATGATAAAGAACTGTAAATTGCTCTCTCCACGTAATGGCTACCGGCACCCATCCCTCACTCTAGTGGCAGGCTGCCACGGGGTCCAGAACATGGGTGTTGTATGGCCAATCACTGAACATGTCTTTTGATTAGCAATTTTGGGTTGCTGGGTCCTGGCTCTGAGGGCAGCCATTGTTTTAACCATCCCCAGACAACGCCAGAAGCAGTGGAGACTTAAAAACACAGGGCTTCCTCAGGGCTTCTGGGGATAGTTAGCTGACAGGCTGCATTTGCTGGGCAGGCCTGGAAAACTCAGCTTTGGTGAGCTGTTGAAGTTTTGGTGCCTTTCCCGGCCCCCTCCACAGTTCACTTTGGAGCTGGACTGTGCCCCTTTTGTGGGTCCCTAACCCTGTTTTGGCTGGGAAAGACCAAAATGAGAAAGTTCTCCCTGGGGTAACTCTTTTCCCAGAATTTGCTCTCCAGGCAAAAGCGGCATGAGACAACAAAAGGAGTGTAAAAACCTTTAGAGGTAGACAGTCTGGGACAAATGCCTGTCAGCTTCAGATACATAAGAGAGGGAAGTTTGTCCCCTGGGAAATGGAGGTGACAACCAAACTCCTTTATACAGGGGAACTCCAAAACAGTTAACAAGCAAAAGCCCAGGACAAGACAGAAGCCCAATAAGAGAGGGAAAGCACTGCACGGTGCATTTGCCTTGGGAAGACCTTCCTTATAGAAGGGTTGAAGTTCAAGAAAGTCTCTGCCTTGTCACCAGCTGGTTACAAAACCAAGAAACAGAATAAATTCCAGGGCTAACATTTTAAAATATTCAACTGTGCAGTGTGCAAAAAAATAAGACAAAGAAACATGAAATGATGGCGCATACAAGGAAGAGGATGGGAATACAGAAGACACCATAGAAAGACAAGTATGTGGACATACTGAACAGAGCCTTTTAAAAAGTGATCTTAGAAATGCTTAAGAGGATGAAAGAAAACACAAAGAAGGAACTACAGGATTTTGGAAA
>JAQZBX010005516.1:0-56168 GCA_029593785.1 Cabassous unicinctus
TTTCTCAAGTGCACTCACCCCACTTCCCGTGGGAAAGGAGAGACCGGGTGGTGAAGTATTTATTCACTCCAGGGGGAGGCAGCCCTGCCACTGGGAGTTCCTGCCCTGGTAAGCAGCTGGGGCTGCTTGTTCCCAGTTTCTGGGATTAAGGTTTGTTCAGGCCTTTTCATTAGACCTAATATCTCCCCCGGGCTGTGGAATGGAAACAGACTGAAACATCTGCTCACAATAGAAATGGGGTGGTAGTGACCGCTGAGTATGTGTCCAGCAATATCTATGTACGTTTGCTCTCAGCTCTATTGACTAAGAAACCCAAAACCTCAGGAGACGACACTGCACAGGCAAATTAATGATTTTATGAGTGATGAATGGAATGACATAGAAATAGATGAAACACCCCAAGGAGAGCTGTATAGCCCAGTATGTAATGGGAATAGCAAAGAAAAAGATCCCTTTAAATAAATATTACATCTCATAAAAATCCTAAGAAACCCAGAACCACCAACACTGAGAACCACTGGCAAATGCCAGTTAATGTATAATTTTTCTAAAAAGAAGGAAAAGAGAATGCTATAAAATAGAGGTATGATACATTATATTAGTCAGCTGGAGGAGTACTGATGCAAACTACGAGAAATCATTTGGGTTTTATAAAGGGTATTATTTGGGGTAGAAGCCTACAATCACAAGGCCATAAAATGTAAGTTACTTCCCTCACCAAAGTCCGTTGCCTCGTGTTGGAGCAAGATGGCTGCCGGTCTCTGCAAAGGTTCAGCTTTCCTCTTCCTCTTAAGGCTCCATGGTCCTAGCTCCTTCTGTTCTCAGCTGTAGATTAGAGGGTCCATCTATCTCCCCAGGACTTGCTTCTCTCCAAGCTCAGCTGCTCTGCTGTCCCCACAAGGCCAGCTGTAAACTATCAGGTGAACAGTTCATCTTTCTTCCTGGGGCCTCTGCCATGTCTAGTGAGCCTTCTCTCTTTTGTCACGTATCTGCTTCTCTGTGTTCTTCTTCTCTGTGTATTTACTTCCCAGGGATCCAGCATCAAAACTCCAATTCTCTCCTCTGCATGTAGTTTTCTCTGTGTGTCCCCGGGGACTCAACGTACTACTGACATGGCCCAATCAAAGCCCTAATCATAATTTAATCAAGTAAAAGTGAAACCTCTAAATTCAGTACAATCTAAGGGTATCATTAGCCCAGAGGAACAGACCAGTTTACAAACATAATCAATATTTCCTTTTGGAATTCATAATAATACCAAACTGCCACATACGTGGAATCACAGGTTTTGACTTTACAGATAATGTAGTGTATCCATTCATTTTAAATAAGTTGAGCCTGGACAGGGAGATCCACTTGCGGAGGTAACCCTAGTATGGAAGTTGTGCTGCTCTTATCTTATTACTGGAGAGAGGGGTTTTTTCTATGCATGGTGGTATTTCAGGGACTGGTTTCCTTTGCCAGTTTCTTTGTGGGGACCATAACTTCCTCCAGAGCATCCTCACTCCAGGCCATGCATAAGTCCTGAGAAGGCTGAATACCTTCCCCCTAATCAGTTCCCAGGACTTGGGCAGAGCTAATTACTGGGGAAATCAGGAGGCCAACTAAACCCTCCACTTCATACTTCTCTTACCCTGCTCACTTCCTGTCTCTTCTCTTAACCTCTTTCTGCTTGGAGCTTCCTCTTCCCAACCCCAAGCCTTTCCTTGAGGCCTCTCTTCCATTGTAAACCCCATCATCCTCAACAGCTTCATGATTGTTCTGGCCCTCCCAGACCTTAAAAGATGTCTCACACTGTTTGGAGGACACCATCTGCAATACACGCATCGCAAATTGATGTTTCTCCATCTCCTTCATCGCCCTTGTCTCTGGGTCTGTGGTGAAGTTAACGTCCTCCTTATACCCTCTCTAGTGTTCTTTCTAGAACATCACTGTTTAGGCCTCAGTAAAAATATGAGGCAAAATAAAACCTCCTGTGGCTCTTACCACTAATCAAGTAATCTTCAACACCTCCTCATTACTGGTATCTTCAATGCTCCTGATATTTACCCTTATTTATTTATTGAAACCTTTAACTCAGAACTTACCATTCTTTGGCCCATCCAAATCCTGTTCACGCTCCCAGGGTATCTTTAGTGTCCCTGCTTTTAAGCCATCCTACAACTGGTACTCCCCCTGTTATTCTTCTCTCTCCAAGTCCTCCCCAGCTCTATTTCTGCCCTCCACTCTCATGTTCCCACCCTGAATTCCATAATCACCCAGATTGTTCCACCTTTAAAACATGTGTGCAATTGTTTAAACAAATAGGATAGCTATACTGATATGAAAGTTCACTAATAAATATTATTCATTGAAAAAAGCAGTCATAACACTATGATGCATTTGTGTAAAAATAAATGATGTGCAGCCATGTGCATATATGTAAATGTGTAGAAAAATTTCCAAAGGGATAAACACTAAACTGAAAAGGATTGATATTGGGGATGAGGAGGAGACACTTCAACATTTTACTGTTGAACATTTTACTGTTGAATGTTGCTACAGTTCCGTATTCCCTGAATTACTTTCAATAAGAATTCATTTATAAATGATTTGTGTAATTTTTAGATATGTAAACCTGAAGAAAATCCCCACCCTGACCACAGCCCTCACCCTTCCGGCACTCACTCAGTTTTCCCTCTTGACCTATATGTTGACCTCATGGAGAATTTCTGTCTTAGACTCCTATTATTTTTCTCATTGCCTCCTCGTATCTCTTTCCTCTTGACTCTCCATCCTATGTCCTTTTGCCCATCACTTCAACCATCTTACTGTAATTTTTGCCTTATTTTCCTTTATATCCTTATTTCCTAATACACCTACCCAAAATTAATTCAATCTAGGAGGAATTTAGCTGCCCACTTTCACCTTTTGTATATCCAGGCTACTGTCACTACATCCTCCTGGTTTTCTTCCTACTTGATGACTCTTCTAATTCCACTATAGATTATCTTTCTCTACCTGTGCCTACAATTTTGTTGTTCCTTGTAGCAGTTTGGCAGTTTGATGTAATTATGAATTCCAAAAATAGATATTGGATTATGCTTGTAAACTGATTGTTCATCTGGGCATGATTAAGTTATAATTGGGGCTTTGATTGGGCCACGTCAGTAGGGTGTTGAGTCCCACCCCTTGGTGTGTGGGGAATTGAAGATAAAAGGCATGGCAAAGGACAGTGTGGGAGAAGTTTTGATGCTGTAGTCTTGAGCTGGAGCCCCGGGAAGTAAGAGAGCTTGATCTTGAGGAAGGAGAGAAGGTCCCAGGATAGAGACAAGCAATTTGCCTGAGAGTTCACAGCTGGCCTTGTGGAAAGAAGCAAAGCCTAGAGAGCCTCATAGTCTACAGCTGACCTTGTGGAAGAAACAGAGTTGCTAAGCCCAGAGAGAAACGCAGCCCCGGGAAGAGAGGAACCCAAGAAGTCTGAACCCTGGCAAACATTGGCAACTGTCTTGTTCCAACACGTGCAATGGACTTTGGTGAGGGAAGAAACTTATGCTTTATGGCCTGGTAACTATGGACTTCTACCCCAAATAAATACCCTTTATAAAGACCAACCGATTTCTAGTATTTTGCATCAGCCCTCCTTTGGCTGACGAACACATTCCTCATAGTTATTACTGAAGCCCTCTTCATTCCTCACTCTGCATGCCCTTCATAATAGATCTCATCTACTTTTGTTATCTTTAAAAAACATTTAGATGTTAATACTTCCCAATACTTTACTTCATCCTATGGCTCTCTACCAAGTTCCAGATTCAAGTATCCAATCTGTTCCATTTGATTCTCGCACAGACACCTCCACCTTAGTGTGGTCAAAGCAGCATTCCTCACTCTTCTCCCCAAACTTGCTCTTTTACTATTTGTTATTACTATTTCTTAGCATGGCCCCATCATCTTCTGGTTGCCCAAGCCACAAACCTGCATGTCAAATTTGAGTCCCCCTTTTCCTTTGCTCTTCACATCTATTCATTCACCAATTCTATTAATTATACCCCCTAATTAACTCAAAATGCTTTTGTCAAGCCACCATATTCTTCTGTTTAGTTTAGGTTAACCGCCTCCTGTTTAGGCTCTCTCGCATCTGTTTATTTCTCTCTAACCCGTTTCTCAACACAGACTGAGAGACATTTCTGAGGCTCAGATCTGATCGTTCTACTTCCTAATAAAAATTCCTTAATGATTGCTCTGAGAAAAAAGCCCTATAAGGCTAACAATACCCTTTGCAATGGATCTCCATTCAAATCCCTCCACTCAACCTTGGCTTTCTATGTCCCATCCATAATGAGCTTCTTGAAAGAAACGAGTTTTCTTTTTTATCTCCATATCTTTACTAACTCTGAAACTTCTGCCTCGATTGCTTTCCAGCCACCCTGCATTGAACAAATTCTACTCACCTTTTACTCTCAGGCTACAGGCTCCTTCATCCTTGGGCATCTTGAGGCAGGTCCAGAAATCCTTATCTGTTCTTTCCACAATGTTCTTGTCATTCTGTGTGTTAACGGCCTTTTTAAAAATAGACTTCATTTTGGGGAGGAGTTTTAGGTTTACAGAAAAATTGTGCAAAAAGTACAGAGTTCTCTTAAACTCCCCTCACAGTTCCTCCTATCTTCAATATCTTGCATTAGTGTGGCACAATTTTTGTAACTGATGAACCAATATTGAAACACAATTACTAAATAAAATCCATAATTTTATTATGGTTCACTCTTGTACAGGTCCATGTACATTACAGCCTCACACAGGATAGTTTTACTGCCCTAAAAATGTCCTGTGCTTGGCCTTTCATCCCTCCCCCTAGCCCCTGAACCCCTGCAACCACTGGCCTTTTTTATTTTGTGATTTGATAGCTTCTTTCTATTTTTTTTTTCTTTTTTAAAAATATATTTTAAATTTATTTTTAAAAGATACTTAGATTACATAAAATGTTATATTAAAAAATATAAGGGATTCCCATATGCCCCACTCCCCACACCTCCCACTTTTCCCACATTAACAACTTCTTTCATTAGTGTGGTACATTCATCGCAATTGATGAACACATTTTGGAGCATTGCCACTAAGCATGGATTATAGCTTACATTGTAGTTTACACTCTCTCCCACTCAATTCTGTAGGGTATGGCAGGATATATAATGGTCTGTATCTGTCTCCTTTCTTTTTATCACTGAATAATATTCCATTGCATGGATGTACCACTGCTTGTTTATCCATTCACCTGTTGAAGGACATCTTGTTTGCTTCCAATTTTTGGCAATTTTGAGTAAAGCTGCTGTAAACATTCATATACAGATTTTGTTTGAACATATGCTTTCAATTCATTTGGTTAAACATCTAGGCATATGATTACTGGAGCATAAGGTGAGTCTATATATGACTTTGTAAGAGCTTGGTAAACTGTCTTCCAAAGTGGCTGTGCCATTTTGCATTCCCACCGGCAATAAATGAGAGTTCCTGTTGCTCCACATCCTAGCAGTTTGTGCTGTCAGTGCTTTCTATTTTATCAATTCCAAAAGATGTGTAGTGGTATCTCGTTGTTTTAATTTGCAATTCCCTAATGACATAAATGTTGAGCATCTTTTCATGCTTATTTGCCATCTATCTTTTTTGGCAAGGTATCTATTCAAACGTTTTGCCCATTTTGCTGATTATTAGAATGATTATTCCAGTTTTGATTGACACGCTTTTGAGAGGAAAGTCTGATAAGCAATAAAAGAGTCAGTGGTTTGACAATTGGTAAAATTTCAGGAATTTCAAGCCAGTTGTTAAACCAGAGATAGTTTCAAATAAGCTTTAGTGAGGTACCCTGTATCATGGAAATTAACAAGCACAATAATCAGGGCTCTTCCTTCCTTCCTTCCTTCCTTCCTTCCTTCCTTCCTTCCTTCCTCCCTCCCTCCTTCCCTCTCTCTCTCTCTCTCTCTCTTTCTTTCTTTCTTTTTTTTCTGGAGAGCTAGTTGTTAAAGATTTACCAAACACAATTGGGCAAAATCTCCTCCAAAACCTGCAATCCAGATTCGTGTTGACGATTGTTACATTCAGAGCACCAGAGAAAAAGCAATTACTTCACCTCTCTCCGTTTCCTCATCCCTGATTTGAGGGGATAATCGTCATTGCCTAAAACTCTAGATTGCCTCATGGCAAAATAAAAGCTAGCCTTCATAAAAGAACCTGGCCCTGTGGAGCTGAGGAACAACAAAAAAGAGTTAAGATGAAGTGCGAGACGGTTATGAATACCAAGCACCATTTATTTTAGCTGAAAGCACATAATTTATTAAGAATGGACAAAAAAAGTAAAGTCATCACTTTTCCTCCAGCTAATAATGCCCTCCACTTCCCCTATCTCCAAATGCTTTGTGCAATGAAGTTCAGAAGAAAAAAAAAAAAAAATCCTGATACAGCTTTTCCATCTAGAGGTCTTGTTAAAAGCTTTAAGTTTTTTTCTTAGATTAAACTTAACTTCAAAAGGGTCCACTCTGGTCTCTGTCTCTGTGAGAAGGAATTAAAGCACTGTGGAGCTCAGAGCCTAGAGTGAAGCTTCTTTTTGTCTCCCTAAGTCCATTTTCTTTCACAGCAACCCCACGGAAGAGCAGTCCATAAAGGAAGGGTAGGAAGAATGGCTTTTGCGTTTTGTATATACTTTATGGATCTCAGCATTCCTTCTTGAGTTCGAGTGGTTATTCTCTCATCAATCTGAAGGATTTGCCACAAAATATTTCTCATTTTCCCTTTCCTTTATTGATAGATCCAGATGATGGTTTCTTGCTGTGGGGATTAGCATTCTCTAGCATTAGTCAAGGTCAAAGTACAGAGCCTTTGTGTGCATCTAAGCCCCTTTAAACACGTGTTCACCCCCTGGTGTGATGCATTAAAAAAAGATACCTCATTCAGAATCCACCCACAAGCTCCTACATTTTGTTTGTCTTCTATTAAAGACTAAGCAGCTACATTTTCATTTCAAATTCCACACAAATGCTTTCAGAATAGCTGAAATCTGGAGCTGTCTGAAGATAAGGAAGGTATTAGATGACCTCCCAGAATCCCTCCCTGTTCCTTGGTTTTAGGCATTGCAGTGGCTTTGCTCTTTGTTAACACACAACTGCCTTTGACTCAATACTGAAGGTCCTCAGTGGTCAGTCACAGACTCTCTGCCTGAACCCTTTCCCTTCTCTAAGGGTGGCTCCCTGCCTCCGCACAACCCAAGAACTCTATTCTCTCCTCCTGTCTCCTGATTTAAGCTTGTTCTCAATAAAATTGCTGATAAATAGTTTATATAGTATGCATATATGGGAGTGATTGAGACTATATCCATCTTAACAAGATCTAATTAAGGTAGTATAAAATCTATTGAGGGTCAGGATAATGATCATTCAATAATATGGACTTCAGAGCCTGGCTGACCTAGAGTTAAATTCCTTACAAATTCCTCGTGGAAAGATAGGTAATTTACTTAGCATCTCTAGACTTGCTACCCTGTCTCTAAAACTGAGAAAATAGTATTTCCTACTTCATAGGAAATGAATGATGAGAATCATCATGTTGAGAATTAAATTATAAAATCTATGTAAAGCCTTTTCTCCGACACACAGGAAGTATGCAAAAAAATGTAAAAAATTGTAGCTGTTGCTCAATTACCTGTGATTTGGAAGGCTCAGTTCAGGAGAAGAAGGCAGGATATTGAATTCAGACACAGATGCCTGGAACCTCAACCTCAAACACAAGAAAGTACCAGGAAGCAAGCAGGATGCTCAGAGCAAATAGAACAGAATCGGGGGTCAAAATGAAAACACAGCCCCAGGCTCCCTGGCTAACCCCTGATTTTTTTTTTGTTCATCTCTACCCATTTTAGTTTTCCCACCAGTACAACATCCTCTGATGTTCTTAGGACTAGTGAATCAACATAACCTAAATATTTGCACACATGTCATTCTCCATTCTTAGACTCCAACAATTTTGAAAAGCACGCAACTGATTCAATAAATGTTTTTCAGGAAAAAAAAGAAGAAATATTCGCATTGAATACAATCATTAATTACAGAACATCTTGATTTCAGAAATGTTAAAAAGTAGAAAACAAGTGTGTTTTTCAGAATCAAGGAAATATGGTTAATCAATTGAAAATTAGCCTCCATACCATGAGGCCGATCCTTCCCACCAATTCTCTCTCTCCTTCCTTGGTTGTTGAGGTACTTAGATTGGTTTAAAAAACCTGTATGTCCTATAGGCCAGTCATGATGTCTAGAAAGGTAGACTAAGACACAGGTCAGAAGCTCGGTTTAGGAGGTAAGGGAACCAAGACTCAGAGCCAGGATTTGGGCTTGTGGTCTGCAGGACAGGCAAGTGTCATGAGTACTAAGAATGGGACTTTCTTGAATTACCATGTTTGAGACAAGGAGCTAGTTCCACACAACCATTCTAGAACCAGATCAGCCCCTAGAGGACGATTAATTTGATAGAGGATACAGTGCCTGCCTAACCAGAGAGGAAGAGTAAGGGTGGGCAGTGTGATGGGTTGGCTAGTGGAATAGCTGTGTTTGGTATAAGGACAGAGATCTAGCAGAGCCAAATACGACCCGTTACTTTAGCCTGGGTAAAGCAGGCAGGATTAGGCCGTAGAATCCTAGGAATTTCAGAATCACACTTTGGGAAGGGGTTGGTATCCACACACAGAGCAGCTATATTCATATCTCTGTAGGACATGAACCCAGCTGACTTAGGGAGAATATGGCCAGTAGCATAGTTGGTACCAAAACAAAGATGTTCCCAGAACTAGGTTTCTGAATTTGTAAATTTAATAAATCAAATACTAATTTTAAAAACCTGGAAGTTTTTTTTAAAAAAAAAAATGATGCTCCCTATTAATGGTATGTGCTATGAGCATGACTGAGAAGAACAGTGTATGAAAATATAGTATAATATGTGCTACAGTAGAAGCATGTGGGGGGTGCACTAGGAGCCCAGAGGAGGTACACCCAGCCCAGGTGTCAGGGCAGGGAATCGGGGAACAAGATGAGTAAACCCTGATCCCTATCTTGAACAATGACTAGAAATTAGTCATGGTAATATTCTAAGCAGAGGAAACAATACAAGAAATGCAAGATAATAGGTAAAGTATGTGTGTGTATGTGTGTGTGTGTGTGTGTGTGTGTGTGTGTGTTTTCAAGCAGGTGCAAACTCCCCTGGGAATCCCAACTCCCACATCCCTTCTGAAATAAATGCTATCAGTCCTGTAAATTGTCCAGATGTTCTCTGAACTATAGGTTTTGCACTTGAAGTCTAACTTTGATGTACAGACTCAACAGCTAATGCTCCCTGACAAAGGAATCTCAGTTATTCATATCAGGAGGATGTCATATTTATTTAGTGGAGAGCGTTATAACAGTCCTTTTAGAGTCACCTCCTCGGTACAAGCTGGCCCTGCCCTTAGCTCTGGCAATATTGTAGTTTCCCAAGATAGCACCTGGCTAGGAAGCTACTTCCTGCTGCAACAAGAGCATCCAGGCCTCACCACCATGTGGCTTCTCTCCTGCCCTGGCCAGGTTCCACATTATTTCCCTCTCCGAGACATGCTGCTCATGACATAACTGGGTCATGCCACAACCACAATGTGGTGCTTCTGGGGACTAAGCCAATTCCATTCCTTCCCCAGCGCTTTCACTGCTTAGTGGATCAGTCAACTGTATGGTAAATGACACAGAACACATCCAAACAACAGTGATGGCAAGGAGTACCCCTTCCAGAGGTCCATTGCCTTCAAGGTAGAAGCATAATGCCCTTTAGTTGCTTTTTTCATGAAATAGTATCAGTCCTAAGTTGTTGTACAAGGAAACAGTTACAATCCGTTAGTAGAGTTACAGGATAGAACATGGTCCTAGGCATTAGAGACCTGAGTTCTAGCCCAGCAAGTGCGCTGATTACCACTGATTTTCAGAAGCTGCTAGGCTCTGCTTCTGTGTTTCCTCCTCAAATACTGATGCAGCCCACTCTTCCTAGGCTGCAAGGACTAGCCAGGTCTCAGAGATGGAAGCATTTTGAAAAACTTTAAAGCACTAAATAATATTGAATGAATTCAGGAAGTTGTGCATCTAGAGCATTTATTGAGACTGCTGAGAACAAGCAGGCCCACTTTTGGAGGCAAGTGGGTCATCTGTAGCTGTCACCTTCTCCATCCATGCAAGATATGTCATCTAATTTAGAAGGGAGTCTGGCATCACAGAAGTTAAGTTCATTCCACCATGTACTTGATATTCATTGAAAGCCTATCATACAAGATGTACTGTGCTATATGTTTTAATTTTAGTGATTTGTCCAAGGTCAGAGAGCTGGTTAGTATAGGGCTAAACACCTGCCCTCACTCACAGCTGTGTAATCCATCATTCTGTTCCATCACATGTTCAGTAGCCAACCGTTTTCCATTGGGCAAATAGCATGGAATTTATCTGCTTTAGGTACACAACTCTGTTTCATCTGAAGTTCTACGTAAAGCACATCAATTTTTCCAGAAATATATCACTGAAAACAATATCTGGAAATTGCAATTGGATTTCTAAGGAAAAGAAGCAGAAGCAAGGATTGCACCTGGTGCCAATACAATCAACTCATAAATAACTCTGCAATTATTGGCAGCCTTAAATTAGCTGGCTTTCATCCTAAGAGAAAAGGAAGTTGGGCTAGAGTTCCAGCAATATGAACCAAATGATTATCTGTCAATCTAGTCTTGATCATTGCTGCCCATTACTGGGATCTTCTCTGTAAGCTATGTCTACCTAGCAGTGACCCTGATGCATGGAAATAAAATAAAGGAAGGAAAAGAAATTTGCCTTTTGTCAGAGGGTACAAAATGCTGATTTATCAACCTGAAATATAGTTTAAGCTGCATAAAAATGGTGTATTGCAAACTGACTGGGATTAATAGGCTCAGGCTCTAATTCCTTCTGGTGGTCTCATTTAAATAGGCCATCCATCACTGTGACCTCTTCTGATAATAGCCTTACTGTAATATTTAATTTCACATTAATTCTGTTATGACTTAGCCAATGTTCATTTGCAGAATAATCTCTGAGGAATTATCTCTGGCCCCCCACACCCATTCTTACCAATATCCTCACGAATTACAAAATAATTGAAGATTGTTGATTCCCTTATTTGTTACAATGTATTGTTCAAGAATCATGTGTTTTGGGTTAGGAAAGGGCATAAAGAAAAGGGGACATTAACACAGAATGCTTATCTGGACTAAGGGGTAGGACATTCATTCTTTAAGACACAAAATGTGCCTCAATGGCAATAACTCAGGTTAACAGGTCAATTGATACATATTAGTTGATTTCTATTTGTATTAGGGTCTGTCAAAATCATCTATGAGACTAACACTTCTTCCCCAGAGCTCGGCTGGTCCTGTGAGACATTACGGATTCTAATCAATTCAGTTCATTTTGCTACAATGCAGGCTGTTTATGGAGCATGTGTTACATGCCCTCTGTATGTTATGACACTAGCATACAACTGTCACCAGGAGGTAAAAGACAGCTCATGCCATACCTGGGTCATGTCCCAACTGAAGTCAATGCTTCTACCCACTTGGCTAGAGATGCGAGATTTCCTCAGCAGTCACCAAAACACTGAGGAGAAAGAGGCAGACACACATGAAGCAGACAGGTGTACGTAAGTGTGATTGTATATATAGTTCTGTGAGCAGTCAGAGATACCAGAGAGTTCTGTGTTTGGCAAAGACAGAAAAAATTAAGATTAAATTTTACCTTCCAGGCAAGAACATCGTAGGAACAGATGAGATTTTTATCTGTCCCAGAAAGAGCCCAGGATATTCCTGCTAGTGGGAGGCATCTCGGAGGGGTCAGGCAATGGACATCTGAAGTTACCTAAAGCTCTGGATCTGCTAAATAAGTTAATGTGTCAGTGTTGGAGGCTGGCAGCAGCTGGAAAGATGGTCCCCAGCACCTGACTCTGATATGAGGAATGGGCAACGTTGTTCTGCAATGTGTTATTTTTCCTCTTCCTGTAGCTCTAACATATTGAGTAAAGAACACACGCCTGATCATCAGATTATCTTTCTGTTTTATAATTTAGAGATGATATTAAAGATCATGTAATCCAACTCTAGATGAGATTGTGCTGGCCATAAAGGACAAGTAACTTGCTCACAGTTGTAGGTAGAAGAGAGGGAGTGGTGACAGAGCCCCGGTTAGAATATGCATCTCTTGATTCTTGGCCCACTGTGCCTCCTACCTACCGTGCCTCCATGCTACTTCAACCATTTCTCAGTAGGAGCAGCCTTTTGAGTTTGGATCAGTTTAGGAGTGGGCCCATCAGGCAGCTACTTGGGAGTCAATTTATATAGTGCATTAAATTAAGTTTCTCCTCACTTTTACTATTTAAACATTTCAAAAGGATAACAAATTACTAGCCTATAGATCTCTCAATCTAGCCCTGATATAGAATGATGTGAAGAGAAATTATTCCTTGTAATGCAGGAGCCAAAGATGAAGATTAATGATTACCATGAATCCTACACAGACAAAAAGGAGGCTTTCCCTGGGTTGGCTAGCCATGGCATGCTACGCTGAGATGCCTAAAAGATCAAGGGAGAAGTCTGGCAAAGTTATGAATTAACTCTTTTTCTTAAATGATTATTTAACACCTTTTTCTTTCTTCTCATATCTCTCCAACAGCTCTTCCACATCCTCAGTCTCAGTTAATGATGTTTCTTCTTATATCACTGGGAAAAAAGAGTGAAGCAATCAAAAAACCTCTACACATTCCCAAAACCAAGCCTACAAGCCTACCTACATCTGTGCCCATGTACTATGTCTTGCAGGAACAATGGCAAACAGTCTAGTTTCTGTCTTAGACCAACTCAGATACTCAAGTACTTAATTCCTGAAATCATCCCTTCTCTCTAATGTATCAACAATGTTTACCCTCTAGGTCATTTCCACCATTAATCCAGTATACTCAATATGGCACCATCTTATAAACCTTCTGTCAAACCTAAATCCCTCTTCTAATATCTCATTTGTCTTCCCTTTTATAATAAAATTTGAAAGAATTGTCTATACTTCCTATTTTTATTTTCTTGATTTTCTTGGACCGCCCTCGGTCTAAATTTCATTCCCACCACTTCACAGAAATAGATGCTTTCAAGGTCACAATAATCTTTATGTTATCAGGTTTAATCTTTAGCTCTTAGTTCTCGTCTTACTTAACTTGTCCAGCTTTTGTCATGGTGCCTCATTCCTTCCTTCTTAAAGTGTTTTCTGCCTTTGGTTTCTAAGACCTTGCTGTCTCTTTGTTGGTATTCTACTGTACTAGCTCCTCCTTCTCAATTTCCTCTATTGGTTCTTCTTCATTTTCCCCACCTCTAAATGTGGGAGAGCCCAAGGGAAAACATCTTCTTTCTCTATCTACACTAGTGGCCTAGGCAATCCCATTTAGTCAAGTGGCTACAAAATAGCATATATAACCTGCAAAAATAAAAACTAATAGTTCTAGTCTCTAATTAACCTCTTTTCTTCAAATCTGTGCTTAAATGTTGCTTTAGCAGAAAGGCCTTCCCAGAATACCTTATATAAAATAGCATTCCACACACCCCTGCCTAGTCCTCCTTAAACCCCTTACCCTTTGAATTCCAGACTCATATATCCAACTGCCTACCAGACAACATTACTTGGATATAAAATAGATATCTCCAACTTAAGTCTAAAACCAAACTCTTGACATCTTCCTCCTCGTAAGACCTCCTCCTTTCCAGTCTTCCCCTTGTCAGTAAATGGCAAACCCACTCTTTTCAATTTTCTCGACCCAAAATTATTTGAGTTATCTTTACTCCCCATGCTTGCTCATGCAGTCAAGCTAAATAGCCAATTCATTTGCTCTCCTACCAAAATATATGCAGAGTCTGATGACCACTTCTCCCCATCTCTACCTAATATCGTCTCTCATCTGGGCTAATGCAATAGTTTCACAACTGGTCTTTTTATTGCCAACCTTGTTCCTCATAGACTGTTTGCTACACTGTAGCCAAAGGTACACTTTTGAATCAAGATCATATCACTCCTCTGCTCAATTCAATGAATCCTCTTTCGCTCAAAGTAAAAGCCAAAATTCTTACAAGGCCCTCTAGTACTCTACACTTTTTCCCACCACCTCTATGATTATCTGAACATTCTTGGAAGGACATCCTAGGCAGAGTGGACCGCATCAATGGGAGAGGAGAACAGGAGGCATATGTGAGGAAAGATATGTAGTACTAGTCACTGAGCCCTGCACAGCTCTTCTCACTTGCAATATGAAGTATTTAAATGCTGGAAATGACAGCTAATTATCAGAAATCTCAAACTGGCAAATGAATAAGTACCTTGTAGTAACTCATCATCATGCCACTTCTATTCCTGAAAACAAGAAAAACTCATCTTTGAAAGGACCTGCATCTTCCCATGCTTTTAAATGATACCATCCTAATGTCCCTAAGGAAATCACCAAGATGGATGACGATTTCCATTCCAAAATATCTGCATGGAATGAAGAGTCATAGAAATATAAGAGCAGGCACTTATGTTCAAACTGTATCTCTTAAC
The DNA here is from genome assembly GCA_029593785.1 of Cabassous unicinctus. Classification (NCBI taxonomy): domain Eukaryota; kingdom Metazoa; phylum Chordata; class Mammalia; order Cingulata; family Chlamyphoridae; genus Cabassous; species Cabassous unicinctus. The sequence goes on from JAQZBX010005516.1 coordinate 14,631, forward strand.
TCTGTAGCAAATGTCAAAGCTACTTGTGCTTTTATTTAGCCTTCATTTGAGGAGTTTCTTAGAATAGAATTGTTTCTCTTCATCAAGCTTCCTCTGCTTTCTGTGGAGGTCCTGGGATGCATAGGAACTCACAGACTTCAGGGAAGGAACACCTTTAGCAAGCCCATGACATCTAAAAGAGCAAATAGGAAGAACAAGTGAGGCTAGTTCTGATTGTTCCCCCTCCACAGAAGTCATTTATTTTATAACAAATAATTCGAAGTATTCACACTTATCACTTTAAATTCTTATGGAATTAGGAGAAATGAAGTTTCATCAGCTGTTAATGATTATTAATCTGGTCATAACTTACTAGTAAGTTACCCCAAGCATAGAATGGTGATGTATTAAACTTGCACTATTGTATTTATTACCTAACGTAATCATCCTCACCGCCATGTAAGGCAATTGTACTTTCCCATCTTACAAATGCAGGATTGGACTCAGAGTGTTCGATTGGTACACGGAAAGTCACACTGGAAGTAGAAGCAGAGCCAGAATGCGAATCGGACTCCCAGCTTGGAATCATTTCAACTGCATTTCTTTTGTCTAGGTGATTTTTACCTTTTCTCTACCTACCATTCTCAATTTATATAATTTGTAACCATAGACCCATTCTAATGAAAGTAAACATATTCCCTTGTGCTTTTAAGTCCCCTTCCATCCATCAAATGACCATTTATTTTTAGCAAAAAAGTTGAATATCTGCAAACGATCAGATACTTAGCGTTTGTGAAAAAGCAATTCTTGACTGTTCAGTTATTTGACTAAATTCAAATACTTTTTTATTCTCACACTACTTTAGGGCCTTATCATAGCACAAGGTTTTCTTGCCATATTCTTCTGTGCCTCTTGCCAATATGGTGAATACCTGGGGTGCGGTTTCTGGTCAGAGGCCAGGAAGCCCCCAATACCCCACTAAAGCAGAGCTCCCACCCAAGGAGCAGACCCTTCTTGTCAAAACTCCTCTATAGCAAGTAAATAAAATTGCTATAATTCATCATCATTTCTGAAATTGGTTTTCAACTAAGTTATATAATCAGTGTTTTAATTTTTTAAGCATCTTAAAGCATTTAGCACTTAAAGCATTTAACTGATGTATTCAGTTATGAAATATTTAATTAAGTTCTCAATCAATGTTTGGATATTTGGGGAATTCTGATTTGTTATATTCATAAGCTGTCAGGTCATTAATTGTATAAGTAGGATACAAATATATAGAAGAATGTTAATTCTTTAAAGATCTCAAAGATGATAAATTCCTTTAACATGTTTGAAACTTTACCCCCAGAAAAGCACAGAGAAATTTCTGATTATAATGTTCAAATTTCATCTTCAGCCTTTACCAAAGAGTAGAAGAGAAAGAGATTTACTTTTTTAAAAAAGTCAAAGAAGCTGGCTATAATTCTCACTCCATGGTACTGACATTTAGTCAAAGCAGATAGTTTGTAATAGAAAAAAAAAAAAAACTTGAATAATCAAAAGCAATACAAAACATTTATATGTCAATTTACATAGATGGCACACACATTTAATTATGCTTATGACTCTGGACTTGTTTAATTTTATTCTTATTTACCTTTGCTAGCCTCTTTACAAAAATGTAATTTTTCTTCTTTTAATTTCTTACACATATTCCAAGTTCAGATGTTCTATAAAAGAGTATCATTCCTGTTACAGAACCCCACCATTCTCCCATCACTGTAGCTCTAAATTCCAAAATCATCTTTAATTTTTCCTTTTCCTTGACTTGTCACAGTAGATACCGTATCTGGCCTAATATCCATTCCTTTTTGCATTCAGTTCCATTCCTAATGTCACCACCCAAGTTCAGACCTGTCTATCATTTGGCTGCCAAATCTTCCACCTCCCATTTCTCCAGTCCATCTTATGTGGCATTACAAATGGATCACCCTTTAATACAATTTTATACTTATCATTCCATTTTCAAAGTCATCTTGCTTCCTCTTTCCTATCGTATCTGACTACGTGACTACAAGGTTTACGAACTCAGTACAGAAGCACTGCCTTCTCTTCATCACCTTTTACTTTCCTTATTTGTATCTTCTCTTTAGCATATGCCAAGATATTATACTTATTCCTGCATGTGTGCAGGAATCACATCATGCAATAGTCTGTGTGTTCCTTTGCCCCTTGAGCATTAAAAATCCCCATAGATGAAGCTTTTGCTCCCTCAGGGACTAGACCTCTTAGATGCAAGCCAGAAGTTAATTAAAACACAAGTCTTCTAGAGCAGCATTTCTAAAGTATATTTGGTTACATTCTAATTCGGTGAGTTATTAATATGTACATCACACACATGCATACACACACACACGAGATGTATGGCTAAAGATGAGTTTGGGAAATATTGGGTTAATCAAAGTCAAATGGTTATCTTTGTCTTTTCTGTGGGATTAAACATGCCGCTGTACAGTGCAATCTCCAGCATATGGAGAAGCAGTGAGTATGTGCAAAATCCTAAACTGATGAATACCCTTCATATACTTTAGCCCTAGCAATAGGGTGTCTGTCTCATCACCCTGGCCATATCTATTTACTGTGGGGCACTAAATGTACCCTAGCTTCTTTGGTCCTCAGCCCTAGCCTTGTTCTCATGCCCTCTTTCAAGAACATGAGCCTTGCTGCAAACACCAATTATTCTGGCTGAGTCCCTGCTACATGGCCTTCAAACTCCCTGGTACTCACTCCTCATCTATGGAGACCTTTTCTGAATGTCTACTAAATTGGGACCCTGGTCAGGCTGGTTCAGATTCATCACTACCCCTCTGTTCACTTTTGCCCTGTCCTGGCAAATTCCAAATGCTCGCTTTACAAATATGAAGTATAGATCACAAAAAGAGTTGGGTGAGAGACTGTGGCTTTCTTAGTTTTAACCATTTCCATTATTAGAAAGTCACCTCAAATCCATGTCCCGCTAATAAAAGGCACATATTCTCCTTTCATATGTGAAGGTGTTTTCTCATTAATCACCTCAGACAATTGGAAAAGATGATATCAACCATCTCTCACAGCTCTGATAAGAAGATTCCATTTACTGCTATTTCTCTGGGACAAACAACCAGTTGCACAATATCAGCTATATTTGCAACTCGGGGACTTCGCATGTCCTAAGATATGAATCTCATGACCTGAGTAGTTCTATCTTTACTGGGCCATATGACTCCATAAATATTCATATTAAATAATAGTTATTATTTTTCTAATAATAACAACAGCAATAGTAATAAGTGAGACGTAGAAAGTTAAATCAGAAACAACCTATAGCCTTGCCATTGAAAGCAATAAATAAATAAGTAAACAAACATACAGAGTGCCAAGTCAAGTCACAGATATTCTCTGAGCCTGTCACTCATGGAGACAAAGGGCTGGGGGTTGCCTTTCAAACTGGAATGAAATGTATGCAGGCCTCAGGGCAAAGACCAGAAGGATGGCTAGGTGGGATGGGTCAGATTATAGAGGCAGAGGAGTTTCAACTCTAATGGCATTTTCTTTTTGTTCTTAAAAATTACTTTCGCTACGAAAATAAATTCCGCGATTATAGGCAGTGTTTTCACTCCCAGCCTGAGCTCTTTTGCAAGCCCAACACGCTAGCTGCCATCCCTCCACACCTCTAACATTTAACTTTAATGCCTCTGCCCCTGAGGGGGTGCCAAATACATTTCAATGCACTGGCCACAGAGCTGGCCTGAAGAGCTGGCTGCCTGGCAGCTTATCAGCAGGTGACCTTTCTGATTGACACTGTCTGCAGAGCAGCTTGGCCACACGGACTGGAATAAATCTTGAGCTGAGCTCCCGATGGGGAATGGAAAATCGCACGCCCACTTCAGTAGCGACGGATTTATTAAGGATAAAGAGTCTCCAGAGCAAGAAGAGCAGAAACCATGAAAACTGATCCAGAGAGCTGGGCCCTTCCCGCTGTGAATGCCAGGGGTGCCAGTTGTGGCCCTGCCTAGGAGCAAGTCAGGCTTGTCACTCAAGCTGCTGGATTTGTGCTGCAATTTCCCCAAGAATCCACATAGGAGTCTGGTGACAGAGCTTCCTTGCCCAGTTCTCCCCTCCCTCATCCTCTTGGTGCTCTTTGTGGTCCAGTGCCTCTGGCCCTACAGATACCCTGCCTGTGGGGCTCCAAGGCCCACCTACTGTAGACAGGCAAGTCAGAAAAACCCTTCACACCAAGACCTTTGATTTTACTGTCTCTGCTTTTCACGACGGTTTGGCATAAGTTGTCCACAAACTAAATTAAAAATCAAACTGCTCATTTATGGGTGCCTTTGGCTGAACTGTGTTTCAGTGAATATGATGAGGTGTAAGATTTAAAGGTGCTGTAGATCAGGGAATTTTAAACATTTTAAGCTGCATAGTTTTGTTTTGTTTTGATTTGGTTTAAATAAAACCTCAAGGAGTCTCAATATATAAGAAACAAAAGTGTAGCTTCTCTGGTTAAAAGGAGTTAATGACAAAAGGGCTGTAACTCCTCCCCAAAGCAGTCCCAGAGAGAGGTGTGCCTCCCTGGACCTCTAAGGATGAACACTGAAAGCCACTGCCCTCTGTAGAGTTAAGGCAGATGAGTTTTCCTCACTGGGATCAAAGGGCCAATTCTTGGTGAAGAGAAATAGAGGTGTGGATTATCTAAAAGACATTTGTATTTATCCGTGCAATACATCCAATGATATTGAAAGAAGAGTTACCTCCCTAGTTGAGAGCTTGGGTTTTTATATTTCCTAAATGTGAGATCTTGGCCAATCAACTTCACTTCCTAGAGTTACTCTGGGCTCATTAACCCTTATAGCCTCATCCTGAAGATTAAGTGAGATAGAATAAAAAAATGTCTAGAACAGTTCTTGGCACAGAGTGGAGCAAGAGATTATCTCCTAGCATATTTTAGAAAGATACTTTTAGATGCAAATATTAGAAATGAATAATGTAATCCCTTCAGGAAGCTGAGCTTTAGGAGCCATACTGAACCACTCATTGAAGAGAGATAGACAGTTACATTCTGATGTGCCCCACAGATAACTTCTCTCCTACCTTAGTATTGTGTCTAGACCTGGAATTCTCTTTCTTCCTTTTGAGGCAAATAATATTCCTTACAAATGTAAAATGCTAGAGCATTTGAAGTCTACTCTGAAAAATGATGCTACGCTGTCTTGTTTTATAAAGCCTTATTTCCTCTCCAAGACACCAAACTCCTAGAAAGCAAAGAAAATATTGGTATTCTTTTATTTACTGCAAAGACTATCTAAGAAAAGAAAACATTGTAGGAACTCAAAATATTTATTGATATGCCTTGCTTCAACATGATTTAGTCTACTTTACAAAAAAAAAAATGCAAAAGAATTCTTTAAAAGAAAAAAAGACTATTTTCCAGCAGTGACAGTGACAGCTCTACATTATTTTAATACTTCATTTCTTAATTATACTGCTTTATTGCTTTAAAATATATATACAATAAGGGTATTTTGGATTCACTCAGTAATATATAGTTAGTAATTCTGGTCTTATGATCACATTTCACTAAAAAATCCTCTCTTCTTTTCCTTTCTATACATGTCACTTCCATTTTTCTCTCCTCCTGTAAGACAAGTTGCTTATTTATACCTTGTGATCCTTGGAGAGTAATGCTATGCTTGTATTTTTCCCTTATTGTTTATTATAATAATTATCCATAAAATATTAAATGATATTCCAAGTTGCAGTTTCTGGCTAAAAGAGAAGTCAACCTTTAAATGCGGATAACATTAAGATCTAGAAAGTGATCCGATAGGACAACTAGGTCACTGTGCAACCAATAACTCTAGATTTCCATCCAGGAAGGATTTCTGGTGTGGTTGGGAAGTGGGAAGAGGGTCAAGGGCGTCCGGAATTCCAACTCCTGACACAAACATATTATCGGGGGTCATTTATGACTAAATAAAGGCATTTGTGATCTCAGAAAACCAAAAGTCCTCAAAGTTCACAAGTTTTCTTGTCTTTCTTGAAATTATCAGGAAGCTATATATAACTGAGATAAAACAAACAATGCATATTCATCTGAAGTTCTCACTACATTGCATTATTTATTCATTCATGCCTTTTAGAGACATATACAAAAGCTCAGTTACCTCTCTTTATAATCACAGTTGAGGCTGTCACTGAGTCAAAGTGGGGAGGATTAGGGGCAGAAAAGCCAGGTTTCAGAGCTACTCGTGAAATTCTCTTTGCCATTCTGTTTTGGTCACTATGTCCATATGAAGCTATTTGGTATTGTCCATGTTGGAAAAAAAATTCATCCACATTGAATGTCTAGAATGTACCTCCCTTTTTAATACAAATTACAGTTTTAACTGGCCTCAATTGGCTCCCTGACCATGTCCCAAACTACCAGCACTCAGTTATATTTTACCAGAGAAGTATCTTACAGGCATCCCCATGTAATTGACTATCTTCTGGTAAAAAGAAGATTTGTAAGTCAAGATTAAAAATTTTATATTTGAAATAGAAGCCATTGGGCATTTTAAGCAGACTAGTGGCATGGTTTGATTTATATTTTAAAAGAGCCACTCTGGCTCCTCTGTAGAGAATGGATTATAGGTGATTATTGGTGATAGAGAATGGTGGCTTCCTGTAGAGGTGTGTGTTGGTCAATTTAATGTAATTATGAATTCCAAAAATATAATTGGATCATATTTGTAAACTGATCTGTTAATCTGGGCATGATTAAGTTATGGTTAGGGCATTGACTGGGCCACGTCAGTAGGGCGTTGAGCCCCACCGCTTGGTGGGTGGGGGGATCGAATATAAAAGGCAAGGCAAAGGACAGAGGAAGCAGTTTTTTGAGAAGCAGTTTTGATATTGGAGAGAAGGCCCCAGGAGAAGAGAAGTGAGCCGTTCGCCTGATCGTCCACAGCTGACCTTGTGGAGGAAACAGGAGCTAAGCCCGGAGAGAAACGCAGCCCCGGGAAGAGAGGAACCCAAGAAGCCTGAACCCTGGCAAACGTCGGCAGCTGCCTTGCTCCAACACGTAGCAATGGACTTTGGTGAGAGAAGAAACTTACGCTTTCTGGCCTGGTAACTGTGGACTTCTACCCCAAATAAATACCCTTTATAAAGACCAACCCATTTTTGGTATTTCACATTAGCACCCCTTTGGCTGACTAATACAGTGTGGCTGTGGAAATGGAGAAAAGTAGACAGATTTAGGACATATTCTGGAATTAGAATTAGATATTGGGAGGGAGGCTGGGAGAGGAACCCAGGATGACACTATATGACATCCATGTCCCAGTAGATGCATGAGATCATTGCTGCAGTCAGTTCCTTGCTTGGAGTTCTTGGCTAATCCATCATCTTGCATAACATTTTGGTTATTCTGAAGGGTTACTGCTGCTGCCTGGTACTTACTGTTCTTGGTTAAATTTTGACTTTTGCTCACAACTCCCTGTTAATTTACTCACAACAAGCTCTATTCAAGCTTACCTAAGCACATAAAGAAAAAAAAAATATATATATATACTTAATAGATATGTACTTAACAGGGGAAACAGAAAATCTTCTCTATCATATCTAGCTAGCTAGCTAGCTATCACAACAACCTGTATTAAATCTTACCTAAGCACATAAAGAAAATCTATGCTTAATAGACAGATATGTCTATTAAGGGGAAACAAAGTCTGTCTATCTATCTATCTATCGATCGATCTGTCTATCTATCTACCTATCTACCTATCTTTCTGTCTATCACATCATCTTTCAGCAGTGTTTTCCACTTTGTAACTAGAAATCAGGTCTGTCCCATGCCAAAGCTCTTTTCCCTATACTGTACTGTCTTCCTATGAGATAAGGTACCTTGCTAGAGATATATAAATACAAGAGGAATCTATTTCTTTTAGAGAATTTATGATCATGGCAGGGGGGGAACGGAAAAAATAAATTTTTATTTTACTTAATCATATGAGGCAGTAAAGGGCAAATAAATGGTTAGTCATAAAAATACTAAAGAATTTTAGAGAAAAGGAGACCTCTCTGGCTAGGGCATACAATAGAGGTTTTTTCGAGGATATCTAACTTAAATTTTTTATTGAAAGTTGAGTAGATTTAGATAAAGAGAAATCAGGGAGACACTGCAAATGCTAGGACCAGTAAATATGATGGCAATACAGAGTTTATGTAAGGAATGCAAAAGCAAGGAACCTAGCATTTGTTAGGAGTCTTCTATGTGTCCCAGTTGTGAGACTTCCACTTGTATTATTTTGTTTAATTCTTAAAATGCAGAGACAGGAAAATATCAGTGTTCCTATTTTCATAGATGTAATAATTGAAACTTAGGAAATGTGAGCCACATTTTCCAAAGTCATAGAAAAAAAAGAGGCTAGCTTTCATTCTTACATTTTCCATGACAAGTCTAGAGTTAACTTCACTATGATGAAACTTCTTACGGGTGGTAAGAGAGGAAAGGTAGCTTGAGGACAGCTTGGGAGGGACCTTGATTGGAAGACTGATGAATTTGGTAATGAATGGATATTGAAGACTTTTGGGCAGAGTTATAGTTGCTGAACATCTTAAAAATTTGTTTTGTTTTGAATTTTACTAAGATTTGGGTATGTTGAACAAAGGTGGTTTCCAGAAAAACTGAATAGCTTTCTAAGGTGAATATAGTAAAGCATTTATATATGGAAAGTTCTGGAAAGTTTGTTTAACTGGTCCCATTTTTATTATATCCCTTTTTAGAGTTGTTATTGTAGGCAATAAAGAGCTGTTATTCACAGATTCTACAGCATAAGGTCTTTAAAATTACATTATAAATTAAATCATTTTTCAGAAAGGGAGTTGATGGCTATGACTCAAGACTGTGGTAATTTTTAAGGGAATTACAGCTCGTGTCTGACCCTCAATAAATATTTTAATTTCCTACTATGTTCACGGCATTGTGGTATTGAGGAAGCAGAGACTCAGAATGTCTAACCCCTGTTCTCATGTACTTCTCTGCATGGTTGGGAAGAAATGATGTCCACATTTTAGAAATGACCTAACACCATAATACTCATGACCAACTATTTCTGAAATTCTTCACAGCTTACAAAGCAACTGCATTAACATCATATCACTGAATCATTACTACAGCCCTACTGGAGGGGTGGGGCAATGTTATCAATTCATTTGAGAGAAGAGGACTCAGAGTAAGGTGGTCAATTATCTTCCCCAAGGACTCACAGAGAGTTGGGGCAGAATCAAGACTGGAAGCACAGGTGAGCACAAGATGCCGCTTCCAAAACTACCAGGTAAGAGATATCACAGACAATACCTGTGCTATGGCCAGCTCAGAGAGTGATTCCTGTTGATTGAATTAATAGGGAGGTATTTCAAAGACCAGGTAGTATTTGAACTGGGTGTTAGAGAAACGTAGCATTTGGGGACCTGAGCAGGGCCAGGACATCGAACAGTGTCTATTATTCTCTTCTGTTGACTGGTTATGGACTCACCTTCTCTGACTAAACACTGTATTAGAGATACAGTAAAGTTTACACACAATCTTAATATTTAAACTATGTTTGCTTTCTTATTTTTCCCTACCATAATAGCATACATCTAGTAACCATGATACCAGGATATTGAAGAGGGGGAAAAGAAGGTCTTATGGCGGGAAATGTTGGCTTCAAAAATCAAAAAGAAATAGCAGCTACCAACAACTAACCATTTTTAAGGTTAACAACTTGCTCTTAAAACGTTCGAATTAGGTGTTTTTCCCTGGGCCCTACCCCTCAAGTAAAGCTAAAGAATTGCCTGGAATCTCATTTACCTTTCCTCAGAATGCTTCCAAGTCTGTATTTGATAACCTTCTGCTAAGTGACTGCTGGTCCTTTTCTCTGAATTATCTCAAAACCTCCACAGCATCCATGCTCTGCTACCCACACTGCCAGCTCAGGGCAGCCAGGGCACAGCCATGGGACTGGAAGTCAGCAGCTGGTGGAGCATTCAGGACCAGCCCTTGATGAGCGCGTGTGGGTCTGGAGGGGGTAATTGCTTCTGACAACATCTCCTTCTGCCTAGGCTGTGTTCACTGTGTCTCTCACCTGTCAGCCTGCAGAACACCGAGGCCCCCCATGCTCCAGCAAGACAAGGAGTGAGTTAGCTCTGGGCCAGATGGGGAAGGGAAAAATGTGAGACAGCTGTCAAAGTTGGTGAAAAATGAAGATCGGGGCCATTGATTCAGGGGTCTCCAATGCTCTATAGTGTTTTACAAAAGTCAGAGGAAGAAATAAAGAAACATGCTACTAATAAAATAGCTGTCGAAATGTCAAAATAACTCTGAAAGTCATGGGGTGGGGGAGGCAGGGAATTCTCTTTGGTAGTATTCAGACAGGACAAGGAAGAGCTAAATGGCTTCACAAGAAAACTGAAATACGAACATGTCAGTAGCAAGCTCGAGGTGTAAAGCAAGATATCGTGCCTGGACGAGGAGACATGAAGCAGGATCACACAGGTGTAGTTGGCAGGTGGGGACATGTCCAGGCTCGTAAGCTGGTGGTCCTGGCACAGTTCTGGAAGTGGAGCAGAGATCAGAGTAGGGAGAACGCATCACTAGCTGTGATAAAGGACACATCTCATAGGTCAAAGCAAAACAGTGGTGATCAAAATAGTAGCCAGGCAACAGGCATCTGAATGAAGGCAAGAATACTACAGAAAGAGCCTAAGGGAAGAACACATGGGGGTTTCAGCTGAGAAAAAGACGGAGATACAAAGAGTAACATTACTGCCCCCCCCAAAGGAGGGGGCATGAAGCTGGGCACTCTTGAGAGTGAGTATATCATTATAGTGATTACAATAAAGTAAAGGATGATCATGTTTTCCAACCTGGTGGTGGTGCAACTGGAAAACTTGACCAGTTCTAAAAACCACATAAAAAACGAAAGCCCATCCATAAAAGGGATGACAGAATAGTAAAATGAAAGTAAAACTAGCCCTTAAGAGAACTCTTTGGGAAAACTGAGACTGTTATGCTTGAGGTTAAAAAAAAGACTCAAAAAGGAAATGAGAGCTGTCTTCAAATATTTGAAGGACTATTGTCTCAGGAGAAAAATTATTACTTACTATAGGATCATAGTCTTATCACTCAGGTTTTGTCTTCTTAATATTTTCTTGTATGCTCCTACAGTTCTCCAATCTCCCAATTTCTGGAGCTTTGTAATGTAAATTAAGTAATGAACAGAAATCAATTATCCTAAAGCTGGCAGGAGAAAAACGAGGAGTGATAAGGATGAAAATAGGCTGGGAAATTCTGAGGAGAAAAGCAGTATATCAGTCTGGGTTCTCCAGAGAAACAAATCCAGTAGGATTATATATATATATGAAGAGATTTATATTAAGAAATTGGCTCACCTGATTGTGGGGGCTGGCAAATCTGAAATCTATAGGGCAGGCCAACAGGTTGGAAACTCTGGTAGGAGTTGATGTTGCAGTTTTGAGGCAGAAGTTCTTCTTCCCTGGGAAACCTCTTAAGGTCCTCAACTGATTGGATGAGGCAGTGCCCGCAGTATGAAGGGTAATCTCCTTAGAGTCAGCCAATCATAGATGGCAATCTCATCTACAAAATACCTTTTCAGCAACACCTACTTCAGTGTTTGATTAAATAACTGGGTACTATCGCCTTGCTAAGTTAACACATAAGACTAACCATCTGAAGACAAACTAGGGATGTGTAGGAGCAAGAGGGAACAATGACAACGAGGGGTGAAGGGCAGAAAGTTTAATTTGGGATTGGAAAGAAAAAAACTCCCTGGAAAATGGGAAAGGATGGAGAACTTCTAGAACAGTCTCGAGGACTATGTGAAGGCATCATCTAAGAGATCTTCAAAGACTAGAATTCCGCTTTGTACTATGCTCATTAGAGGGAACTCTGTCCTAGAACTGACCACATGGGTCCCTAAGAGTACCCAGGTTCATCAGGGACATGCTTTGATATGGAAGAAGCTCCATATGTGTTCCTGTGACTCCAATAGGCAAAACTGAGATCATTGAGTAGATTTTCAGACGTAAATCTGTGCTCAATATAATAACATTATTTTTAAATAATTTCCATTTTATTATTGAAAAAAAAATCATGCTTACTGTAGAAAAATTTTAAATATAGAAAAATACCAAAACAAAAGTTAAATAACCAGTTATTTTACTACCCAAAGGAATAAATACTGCTAATATTTTCTTCTAATCTTTATATGCATAAGTATAATAAAATTAGAATCATACCTAATATACAGAATTTTGTATCATTTATTCAATTGACAGTATATTTTAACCTTTCCCATGTCCTTTAATATTCTTCAGAAATATATTAATATGATGAATCACATGAATGGACCATAATTTATTTAATTATGCCTCCACTTTGCACATTGAATTAAGCCTATTTGCCTCTTTTACAATCAATATGCTTGTATAGCATATCTGATTACTTCCTTCAGATAGTTTTACATACATGTAATCACTAGGTCAAAGGGTATTACTATTTGACTCTTTTTATTTTTTTTAAAGATTTATTTTATTTATCCCTCCACCCCCCCCCCACTCCCACCCGCTGCTTGTCCTTCCTGTATCCATTTGCTGTGTGCTTTTCTGTGTCTGCTTGTCTTTCTTTTGTTGCATCATCTTGCAGCCCCAGCTCACCACACCTTCACTAGGAGGACCTGGGAATTGAACCTGGGGCCTCCCATATGGTAAATGGGAGCCCAACCACTGGAGCCACATCTGCTTCCCTGACCCTTTTTGGATACATATTTGTAAACTGCTTTACAGAGAGATTGTCATACTTCTCAGAGTAGTTCATGAGGGAACATGACTCTTGGACCACTCATTAGCTTCAAAAGTAAGTTTTCACTTTTTTTCTCGGTTTGAAAGTTTTAAAAACATGAAATTTGTTGTTTTAATATGTATATCTTATGTTACCAGTGAGGCTGGATATTGTTACTTTTTTCCTTTTGCATTTACATTTCGTTTTGCGAGATATTTGTGATCTTGGTCTGTGTTATTGTGGCACGTGTTTTCACAAATTTATAGATATTTAAGATAATAATTTTTGTTCAGTCATGACCCTTAATTTTTCCTGCTATGCCATTTACCATTTAATTTTATTTATAGGGTCTTGACATATAGACACTTTAAACTTTTATATAGTCAAATCTGCTGATCTTTTTCACTGAGTTTTTTCTCATTGAGGCTTATTTTGTTAAGAAAGTCCTCCCTCATTTTGAGGTCTGATATTCATTTATAAAAGAAATTTCTAAAATTCAGAACTCCCTAGTCCTAGATTAAGTTGGTTGTGAAGTTTTTGATATGTGTGTTAGCATTTTTCACTATTGCTGTGCTTAAGGATAGTAATGATACTTGGGGTGCAAAACTTCTTGCCATATGGGAAAAAGTTCCCTACAAGGAAGAATTATTCACCTTTCCCTCCTTCACACACACCTCTTCCACTGAGGAATTCTGCCTGAGTCAGTGGTGAATTCCCTGCTATTGGAAATGTTCAGAGACTTGGTGATCTTTTTTTTTTTTTTTAATAGCTATTTCAGAAGGCATTCAAGCAGCAAAAGTTTACTTGGACTAGATGAGTTCAAAGATTCCTTCCAATTACGAATTGCTGTGATTACATACCTGGGAGCAATTGGCTGCATTTGAAAGTAAACAAAAGAAAGGAGTGTGAGAACAAGGAACAGGGAGGTTCCCAATGGAAGCAGAATTATAGTGGAAAGTGCATTGAATGAGGAGAGAGGTATTTGTACTTTAGGGTCAGCTATACCATCCATAATGTTGTCACCTAGGGCAATTCATTTAACTATCAGTGGGATGGTGACCACTTACTCAAAATGAAAATTTTGAAGACAGAAAATTAAACCAGAGGCAGCAGTACTTTCTTTCTCATGAGAAAGAGCACACACCCAGGCTAATGGAAGCGGGGTAAGTGCATGCAGTTGGTGCGGGAACAAAGATAATATAGGCACCCTGACGCAATATCCCATTTCCCTCCCTCCCTTACCTCACCTATTTACCCATTGCCTGGGGACTATGGGCTTACAATCTTAAGAGCGAAAACTAACCCAATCACAGAGTGACGCAAGGCTTTATTGTCTTTTTAGGGAGAGTCTGAGGGTACGTCTCCAGTATCCGGGTTCATCCCCTTTTACTGACATGGATTTTGGGGAAGTGAGGTGCATGAGTTAGTGCGGGAATGTGGGCTTAACTTATTGCTATTGAGACTCGAACAAGAATGTTGGAGGGTTAGATAAGTGGAAACAGGGAATTCAATTTGAGAAGAGACCAACCTTTGTTCCATTTCTCTCAACCACTTTAGGCTCAGTTCCTCATATGTCTAAATTCATAGGAAAATAATGGCACATCATGCATTTCCCTAAGAATCACAGATCCAGGCCCTACCCCACGCAAACTTGCATCTGCCCCTGAAGGATAAAGCTCATGGCAATCTTATTTTAATAGCTCCTCAGAGAAATTCAAAGCCAAAGGAAACACAGGGCTGTTTTTGGGGCTACCATCCCAGTGGTTGCTAGCCACATCAGCCACTCAAACACACTGCTGGGCAAGATGTCATCTCCAGCAGCTCACTTTGTGCCATCAGGTCTCTAACATATACAATATTCTAAATAATAGTACAAGTTTTTGATAAAGTACTTTTGGACTTATGTCACTTTATGACGTGGTAGATCAGATTATACCAAATGCTTATATCAAATGCAATCTGGTGTCCCATGATTTCTTCTCTATCAGGGTCTTTAGCAAGCTAAAAAAGTATTTCTCAAAAGAAAACTATTTTCTTACTGAAGAGGCCTTAATTTTGCTCCAAAACTAGGGACCTCCACTGTGATTTCTTATTGAATTTGTGACAGAGCCCATAGAGCATCCTGATCTGCCTCAGATGCTTTTAGCACCATTGAATTCTCTGGGTCGTGAGGACCAAGTAGCAGGGCTGCTTATATTACAAGTTGGACCATTTATAGGCCCTTCTATTGCTCAAGGCTATAATCATTATAGGGAAATTATCTGGAACAGTACACTTAAATGTGCATGCTGACTCCAAAATCCACATAGGCCCTTTAAACATTGTGCCCATTGTCCTGTGGAATTATGCAATGAAGAAAGTTCCTGAGGACTAAATTAGGACATATAGCTGAGCTGTTGATATAGCTCAGATCAAGATGCTTGTGATATACCGATATCCCTGCCAGGTGGAAATAAACTATTTCTGGTGTTCTCCACTTATTAGGCTAGAGGAAAGAAACAAAACAAAATGAACAGTTTCAAGCTCCCTAGCTGAACAACAGAAGCCAAAACCTGCTCCAGTTAAGATAATACATCTGGAATAGCAATTTTAAGTTGAGCCACTATTTAATTACCCTTACAATAATAACCCACTGTCATTCCTCAAGATTCTTCTACCACTGCACAAGAGAAAAACATCTGCAGAGGAAAATTTCTATATGTAAAAAAAAAAAACTCACCTTACATTTTATTGTTGATACCCAAGGTTAGATAATCATATAATGTTAAGGAATATCTTGTTTTTCAAGTCCAGTCCCCATTTTCAAGGAGCTCTAACCAAATAGGGAGAAAGGCACATAAAAAATGATAAAACACTGTGGGTTTAATGATAATGATAATAATGATGGTTGGAGATTGAGTCATGTACCCTATAAACGACATGTTCAAATCCTGTGGGTGTGAACCCATTTGTTATTAGTTGACATGAGTCTGGGTGTAGATGTAAACCCATTTGTGAATAGGACATTTGAAGATGTTATCAATTAAGGTGTGGACAAACTAAGTGAGGGTGGACCTTAATCCAAAATGGCTAAAGTCCTATAAGCAAAGGAAATTGGACACGGAGGTATAAACCAGAGGAAGAGACCAGAAGAGACAGATCACAATGTGACAGTGGCAGAGATTAAGCCACCACCAGAACACTACATACTTTGGAAAAAATATCACCTGCCAGTCCCTTGATGTTGGACTTCTAGCCTCCTAAGCTGTGAGACAATAAATTCCTATTCTTTAAGCCAACCCATTCTGTGGTATTTTCATAGCATCCCTGGCAAACTGAGGCTTTGATGAAAGCTGAAAAGGATTGAGCATGTGCCATGTATCTAACAATGTTCTAAGGTATATTTGTGTGTTTTATCTCATAACATCATCCCATGAATCTTATAGAACTAGGTTGGATCCTTGCAGTCTTAAAATCCTATAACTCACAAATTCTCCTGGTACAGAGGGGCCTTACCTTCCCCTCTCAAACCACACTACAGAGGACAATGCTGGTTTCCTTTAAGCCTAAAACTGGTAGCTTGAGTCCTAGGCTCTGGCGTTCCCCTCCTTCAGACTAAACAATGGTGAATGATGACATGCCTGCTTAGCTTTGTACCAGGTCCTGAGTTTGTGAATATTCAATTTGAAAAGTTTTCTCATAAAATTCTATAACTTTAAATAAGTGTATTTTCCAGTAAACAACTTTTTAACATTTGTACCTGATGGAATAGGGAAAAATACCTTATTTGTTCCAAATCACTTCATTTCACTCTCCTGAAATTTGATTGATGCCTAAATAAAATGGGGTACTTCTGCCACATACCTGGAATGCCATCTGTTGCAAAGAATAACAGTTTTCAGCAGATCCACAAAACCGTATCCAATGAGCAAATTTAGAATCAGTTCTGCCAAGGTAGTGGGTGGGAATGTCATAACATCAAGGACTTTGGGGGACCAACATCTTCTTTTAACTAGCCTAGAGTAAGACATCTTTCCCTCTTACATAGACTGGCATATTCTAAGGAAAGTTCTCCAGAGCATCCCATTTTACAATCTCCTTCACTTTCCCATGGATTTCCCCATGTGCCAGAAGAGTAAGGGAGAAAAGAAACCAACTTCAAGCTGCTAGGTGAAGTAGTCATCCACTCTACCTTCCTTTTTGTACCAACGATGAGATAAGTCTAAGGTGACTCAGCAGATTTGTGAAAGGACCCAGGACAATCACCCTAAGTTTATTTTAACACATATGATGTCCTCGCAGGCAGCTGGCACTGTAGATCTGCTATCAGTGTTTTGTTTTCTTTACCCCAGGGGGAAAATGGGTTAGCCAGCCAGGACGTAAGCCTGTCAGCAATATGATTTATTGGTGTGTGTCCTAGTTTCTCTTCCAAAACATTAACCAAATAGGTTTTCATTCAATCATTGCAGTTTCATTCCTTTGAGATTTGGGGCTTTTAATCCTCAAGACATTCATTAAATCACTGTTAACAGTCACAATTTGTGTTCTTGTTGGAATCTTTGTAGAAATTTCTAGGATTGGCCCATCAGGTAGAGATATGAAGATAAGGAATTTGGGTAGAAGGACAAGCGAAATTTAGGTTTTGCCTACTGGCCATTTTTTCCCCAAGGGATATCTATGTTAACATGGCCTAGCAACACCCCTCTGGGTTCCAAGGATATTTATTTGGAGTAGGCTGGCCTAGGTTACAAGTATAGGAATAAGAAAATCCATTTCTCCCAATTGCAAATAAATCTCATGACCTTTGGGTAGGACAGTTCTCTCCAAACAGGCATCCCCAATCTTGATGCGGATAGCTGGAGCCAACATCATGCATGTGAGCTGTAGAAACGGCTCTCCCATTCACACCCAAATTCGAAGCCTAACTTGTTTTTCCAGGAATGACCTTTGAGAAATTTCACGCAGGATGCTAGCCTTTAAAAATCCATAATAAAGGCCTGTCAGATCCTGTGTGACACGCTAACATATTACCCCTGCGTTGGGATCAATCACAGCCCAGGGCCCGAGATTCAATATATCTTGTCGAAAAGATGCAAAATTTTCAGAATACATTACGGTGAAGTTTGCAAATCCCACACACATAAATTAGGAAGTCTGCTTGATATACTTGCACATCACTGAATCTCTGCTGGCACCTTGCCGAGCGAGTGGAGCCTGAGCTGGGCTGCTTCTGAGACAGGAAGAGTAGGTGGTTCTGAGACATGCTTGCATATCTCCTCTACCCCACAGCGGTCTGGGGTCACTGAACCCTGATTTCCTCACATCCTATTAGCCTCATGCGACTCTGCAAGTGGTGTTTCTTCAGCAAAAGAAAGGAGAGATGGTGGAAGGAAGATAGAAAAGGAAGAAAGGTGAGAGAATAAACAAACAAAAGTGCATTTTATTAGCTCAATGAGAAGTGGGAAGGAAAACTCTTTTTCCTTCTGGGAATTTTGATTTTTGCTAGTATTAAACTATTTGCTTAACCACTGCTTTTGCTTCTGATAGAGTTCAATGACCCAGGAACTGCTCTCTCAGATATTCCCCCTTCTTGATTTTCTCAGAGGCTGCAGTTTTAAAACCTGGCTGAGATCACACTTCTCTACTTCAAAGTCCAGGGCTCCCATGAAACCTTTCCCTGGTGACATGGAAAGACACTATTACAAGGTTGCTAATCCTTTGCTTCAGTCAGAAATGGCTCAGGAATCGGAAGGTGGTAAAAGCAGTGGAAACAAAGCAGTAGCTAACACTTAAGTGATTTTTGAAAATCATTTCTTCCCTGGGGAACATCACCCAGCCTTGTATTCTCTGATTTTAACACCCACATCTTTTTGAATGTCACAGTGATCAATTATTTGGTGTTAATGAAGTCAGGGAAATGAAATTATGAAACCCAACAGAGAACAAGCCTCCGTGTCACCCGTTTGCGATGGCCTGGCTGACATGGATGGCCCCACACAACAGCTGCTTCAGATGATTGCTTCTCTTCTCCCCGTTTTTTTAAATTTCAAAGTAGAAGCATGATAACCCTTGTAAAGAAGGTCATCTGCCTGAATGTTTTAAAACCCAATTTCAAAATAACTTCCAAAATAAGGATTACAAAATAAGCAGCTGCATTCCTCCAGTAACTAAAGTAGTGACACAACCACTTTGAAATGGAAAGCAATATATCCTTGGTACCTTACTATCAATGTGAAAAAATGAGGTAAAAATATGGACGGAGCCACAAGGGAGCCTGCCTTCCTGCCGAGTGAATTACGTCTGAGGCCAAGAACAAAACCAAATACTTCACAAGCAAAATGTTATCAAATCACATGCTGTGCATCTATGTGAAACAGCTTTCCCCAATTATTTCAAATAATCAACCAGTCTTTAGTAAGCCCCCACCAAAATACAGATTTCTTGGCAACAACTTCAGAATGAAAGAGACTCCAATGTATAGTGGCTTAAATGAAATACTGGTGCATTTCTCCCTTATATAAAAGTTGGTTAAGTCCAGAGCTTACATGATAGTGAAACAGAGTTGGAGACCCTAAGCCATCTTTGGCTGTGCCTTTTCTCAGTGCTGTCCTTGACCTCGCGCTTGAAAATAAATCATCATCACATCCACAGTCCAGCCCTCAGGAACTTAGTCATAAGGCTGCACCTAAGTGCAAGGAAGTCTGGAAATTTTAGTTTTTATTTTGTACAGCTATGTGTCTAGTTAAAATGTGGAGGATCTAATTTAAAAAGGAAAAGATGGAGGATGGAAATTGGGAAATAAACAGCTGCTGCTGCCATGTCTAGGAAAAGCCAGAGCCTATGTGAAGTATCAAGTGGAGAATATCAGTCTTCCATATCCCAAGTGCTTCTCTCTGTCCATCCCCTGCCCCGACACTGTCTTCAAACAGTGCCTTTAGGATGGCCCCCTGCAGACCCAGAGCCACTCCCATTTGTCCTAGAAAAGTGTCCTCCCTGGCCCCATTCTCTCAGGAGTGTCCTCAGCATCCCAGAAACCAACCTGTGCCATCAACAGAAATGCATCTTAGCGACCATGCCATGACGTGCTGTCAGAACTTTCATGGGTCCAAGAGTGACCTCTGGCACAGTTATGCTCCCTATCACCCCATAAATCTTTGTTCCTTTGTTGCTCAACAGGAAACCTTGGGTAGCTTCTCCAGTTCAAACATGCCTCTGTGGATTCTCTGAGTCAATTGTTCAGGTTATTTCAGTTAATCGACTCTTGATGGTCTGCGTATAATTCCACTTCCTCCCTGGAGTTCCCTCTGACCCCCAGGCATCACTGACCACACCTTCCCTGTACTCTCTCATCTCTTACAATTTTATCCCACAATTTACACTTCTTTGCTCTATTATATAGCTGTTAAAATGTAATGTTATGTGCATTAACATTGCTTTCTCAATAATATTATTAATTCCTTGGAGACGGAAATCATTTTTCATGCTCAGAACTTGCACAAACTTCAACTCTGAATTGATTTTTAAGGTGTTTATCCAACAATTATTGTAGGACTATCATTGTGCAATCAAAATTAACCCCCATAAAAATAACAAACAAGGTAGTATTATAGAATCAAGGGTATGATTAATAATCAAGAACCATGATATATCAAGACATTAAGGCTGAAAGGTAAGCAAGAGATTGTGCAACACAAACTGGAGGTTTGTGGATAGAGGCCCAGGGATGTCAGGTATTCCTTCAGTTTGGCTCTATAAATGTGTAAATACTTTGGCAGTAAATGCTGCAGAATGTTGCTAGAAGGGGCCATTGTCAGGGTGAAACTTGCCTGCTCTGCCAGTTTGGGGATCCATGATCTCAACTTCAAGGTCAGTTTGGATCCAATCTTTTCAGGAATTTTTCCTCATCAACTGTTTAATGGTTCTTTAACCTTAAGATTTTACAAAAATAATAAAGGAATTAATTGAACACATCCTATGATATAAACAAATTAATTCTTAAGCTGTATGTATGTGTATGTTTATCTGTGTGTTAGGTGTATAGGTAAAACAACCTGCAATTGATTCATGCCATATGGTTATATGGCATTAACTATCATTCTGCAGAAATGACCAATAAAACCCTCACCCATCTATGCAAATAGATCATCCCTTTATCTTCTTTTGTCATAAGGTCAACATTACTAATCAACATTATTTCTCTTGATCCGAGATCATTCCATGCCACATCGTGAGTCATACAATTGATTATTGCATTATCTCAAATCTGATATACCAATAACATGGCACCTGAGTTGATAATACTTCCAATTTCGCACAAGAAGATATGGAGCCTATATAAACTCTATTACAATTTGTCCTGCAGCCTAGAGCCAAACATGTATTCCGGGACGTTAAAGAGGCTCATTCTCTTCTAATGAATATTCTGTTAAGTCAGGGGTTCTTTTCTTTTTCTTTCTTTTTTTTGAATTCCTTCTATACTTTATTTTTCAAGCATTGATGAAGCTGTGATATACATTGCATTACATATTCTTACATATTCAATCATATAATGCTCTAGAGCAGAGGTGGGCAAACTACAGCCTGCAGACCAATCTGGATCACTGCCTATTTTGTAAATAAAATTTTCTTACGCATAGCCACGCCCATTCATTCACCTATTGTCTATGTTCACACTACAATGCCAGAGTTGAGTAATTGACACAGAGACTCTATGACATGCAAAGCCTACCTTTTTTGGTTCCATGGACCTCTTTGCCAGTCAGGTGAAAACCATGGACCCCTTACTAAGTCCACACTATGCTGTGTATTATTTAGTAAATATATCATGCCTGCACCAACACATCCCCACAAGAATAATGTTTTTTTTTTATTTCAATTCAAGCTCACGGACCCCTTGTTAAAAACCCCTTTTAAATACTCTTCTTTTTCCTTCTCTTTCTTGCCTCTTGCCCTCATGTTTTCCCTTGTCCTCTTCCTTCTTCGGGTAGTGATTTATTTTCTTTGCTATAAGTTGTGATGTGAATGATATTAGCTATTCTCATTTGGGCAGGGATTAAGGAACATTTATGAGAAGCAATACACCACAAAATATTCCTCATTGTTCAAAACTCCATTATTATTATTTTCTATCTCTACTGCACTTGTTTATGTCCACTTACATGGGTTTAGCTCTGCACACTGCAAATGATGGTTGCTTGGTCATATATATGCAGCTAAAGTTACCACATTATGCATACAAGACTATCCATTTTCACATTTTGAAATGTGAAGACCTGGAGATAGAAGAAAGTCATTATTTTTCCTCTCTATTTTTTGTTCCACATTTTGCATTCTGGCCTGCAGTGCAACTGCACTAATCGCTCCAGCTTTGGAGTGATACAATGCATTAAAGTGGCTTTTATGATTGATTAAATGCTCCAGCTCTGCTACTACATTTAATCAATGGCAGCAACCTGACACGGTTTCATTGGCTACAAAGCATTACAGATCAAACTTCACACACTTTAGCTATTTCAGAACAAATTCTAATTTTTGTAACTACAATAATTTTAGAGCATCAGAAAGTGACAGTTGTTCCAAGGAAAATAGCATATTCATTTTAATTCTAATTAATTAGAATGTTCAACCTTATTGCAAGGTACATTTCACTAGTACCTTGCCTTTGCAATGGGTATAGTAATGTTGGTTCCATATTTATTTCAACAGTCTGACCATGACTTTTATAGCAAATGGTCATTAAAGAAAGTCTGACCGTCCAGCCACCAGACATCAAATTTTCAAAATCGTGAAGGGTTTATATGGAGAATTTGCATCTGCTTAAATCTTCCAAGAAAGCCAGACAGGGGTTCCTCTTCCTTCTTGATTCTGATGACTGATAAGATGTCTCGTTCTCTTTTATATATTTTTCTAGAATGAAGTGAAAGACACCTCCCCCACTTTCAAGACTCATGTTTCTTCCTTAAGCAACTGGCCCATACATACCCCCTGATTATCAAATTAACAGTTGTAGGTTTTTGGTCCAATAAGCTAAAAGTGATCGAAGAGTCACTGTTTACTGTCCTCTGAAGATGTAGCCCAATATTTTGTTTGTCTTAAGAGCAGGGACTACGTCATATCACCTTTGTATCCTTCACAGGAAATACAGTTCCTTGTTCATAATGACTGTTTAATAAAAGTTTGCTGAATGTGATTTTTATGGCCTAAAGGTCCAACAAAATTCTGGAGACCTCCAAAAAAGATCATTAGAAATGCAATAAAAAAATAATTAAAACTGCATCCCTTTTGTTTATAAGTTACAGGAGATTCCTAATTGAGCTCTTGCACTGTGTGTTGATTGCCACCCCTTTAGAATATCATGAAAAGGAAAATGCTTTCAATAGAGTAGAGGCTACTACCAAAGTAGCCAAAAACACTGAGAAAATTACAGGCATATATGCACCAAAAATGGTAGAATAATCAGTTTTGGAAACCAGATTTGAACAGAGCTGTAAGCAATGATCATGAAAAATAACTGATCAGTATTCTCTAAAAGTGTTTAGATATTGAAAAAGCAAGAAGGAATGAGGAACTGTTACAGATTGGAAGTAACTAAGGAGAAATTCTAGCTAAATCCAATGTGGGATCCTGGATAGAATCCTGGCACAGAAGAGAAAAAAAGACATTAGTGGAAAAACCGATAGAATTCAAATAAGGTCTGTAGTTTAGTTACTAGTAATATACCAAAATTAATTTCCTGGTTTTGACAATTGTCCTAAAACCACATAAGATGTTACTATTAGGGAAGCTGGGTGAGGGGTTTAACGGAACTCTACTGTTTTTGGCAATTCTTCTGTTGGTCTAAAATTAGGTCAGAATAAAAGCTTATTATTTTAATAATAATAATAAATACAGGTTTTTGGTGAAGGAAGTCCCTAGTCACCAAATCCTGGAGGATTAGCATATCGGTTAGGCTGCTTTTAGATGTAAGCAATAGAAATCCAACTCAAATTAGCATAAACAATAGGGAATTTTATTGACTTCCTGGGCGTTCAGTCAGGGCGGCCTTCAGATTTGGTGCAATTGGGACCCTGCTCCAATTCAATGTGAGTCTCTCTTCTGACTATGGATTTTCCTCAGGCTGGATTTCTTCATGGCCTTGCAATGAATTCAGATAATCACTGAGGCCAAGCTTCCTCATTTGCTTTTTGAGAAAAAGAGAGGACCTCACCCTCACTTGCTTTCTCACAGGACAAGAATCTTTGCAAAAGCCTCCAACCATTTTCTTCTTGCGTCTCACAGGCTAGAATTGGGCCATGTATCCATTCCTAAATCAATGACTGACAAGAGAGCACATGATTAGCTTAACTAGTCAGAGCTTGTCTGCTCCTAAGAGTGGGGTCAGCTTCCCTTGGGTAACAAGCTGCATGAGGGAGAAGGAGAAACCTGAGTAAAATCACAGATCTGTCAGGAAGGAGGAAATGGATGTTCACTAAAATTATAACTGGAGGAAATGTTCTTGAAATTTGAAAGATACCACTATATAACATATAAAATGAGGTGCTACATTACAGAGTAAAGAATACATATTTGGAGAAGAATAACCTAACATTTGTAACAAGGAGTTGCTATAGGTCCAACCTGTCTCTGATTGAGGAGAGCCAGAGAACCTCAGGTTAGTCCAAGAATTACAAAGCACCACAGAATCCTTGAATTTCCTCACAGCTCTGCATTCACCCGGTATATAAAGCTCCTCCACCCCTAAGAATCAGCTATTGTAAGATAATTCTCATATGGTCAGGCTGTCCTCAGTTCTACTTGTCTGAAAGATATGGTTTATTTTGTTTACATTGTGTGCCCTGCGTCATCACTAATGCAAATGCACTCCCTTCCCTGTGGCAGGCCGTCAGCTTCTAGAAGATAACGCCCACATTTCTCTTCTTCTCCACTCTGAGCACAGACGCTGTTTCTAGGCATCTCATGTGCCCAGACCCCCTGGACTGCCCCATTACCTCCCACAGTGGATTACCCACCTCCATGTTTGCTCTCAGTAACAGAAGCACAGTTGGACCAGGGTTGGTAGGAGATCTGGACACAGAATTAATTAATGCAGCCTCACATTATGCGTCTAATGTGTTAATATTATTTCACATTACGTTCCTGGGGGTGGGGGATGAATTCCCGGATAAGAAACTGCCTACATGTGCTGAATAATGGGACAAATGTCACTTCCATTCTTCTTCCTGTGAACTCATGCTTAGTGGTCTCCAGAGGGTAATAATAGTAAAGCAAAGTTAAGGAGAAAGTTGAGGGGGGGTCATAGCAGATGTTTAGCCTGTTTGAGCCAGGGGACCTGCTCCCCTACTGAGGCCCCAAACAGCCTTCAAACTGCAATAAAATAAACCTTATTATTGTAGCTGAAGGAATCAGCCTGAGTTATTGCCCTGCAGGCATTAGGAATTAGAATATGCATCAATCTATTCTGTGGCCTTGAGAGCAGCTCTAACTCAATCTGTAGGAGCAGAGGTGAGAAGGAGAGACTGCAAAATCATTATTTCCAACAAATCCTCATCTCTCACCTCACGCACTGAGGAGTACTTCCCACCAAGCATTGCTTCTGGGCAGAGCTGCATAAACTGGAGAATAAAATTCTGCTTCTCACTATGCCAAACAGGCTGTTCTGATATAGACAAAAAAAAAAATTCCCCATTTTTCTCATGGAACAAAGTTCTAGCGAAGGTCCAGTCTGCACAAACTGGGGTGACCAGGCAGCCAGGTGGCCCCAGTAATCCCACTTGACGCCTGCTCTTCTAGCTGCATATTAACAAAGACCCCTTCCATCTCAAAGGTGCCTGGATTTGAACAATAAATGGTATGGTCCATGGCATATTTAACTGAGGGTGCCAGAGGTGCCATATTAAAGTCTTATTGCACCAATAAGGTCTTTGTGAAGCAGGGAGGGATCCTCATATAATCCCCATTTGGCAAGTGAAGAAGGAAATGACACCGACATGTCACAACTTGGTCATAGCAGGACCAGCTGTAGAACTCAGGTCTCCTAAGACTTATTGCAAAATTTTCACTAGAAAAATGTTGTTGGGGATGGTTTGCTCCATCCCTGCCTATAGCCAAGAGGAGGGGGCAAGAGGGGCAGCAAAGGGCATCTTGCTTTTTCCTCTGTGAACATGAATTTTTTCAGTTTTTCTTCTTTTGTATGAAAGAGTATGATTTAAGGACATACAAACTTTTTTTGCTCCATAAGCTGTCATTTATTTTATCATTATAAAAGTAATGTACAATTAATAAAGAATATTTGTAAGATACGGAAAACGAAGAGAGAAAAAGAAATGTTCAGTCTCAGTGTGGTAGGGTAGAGAGTCTACAAAGAAAAAGTGGGTGTTTTCTTTTTTGAAATCATACCTTTTCTCTCTTCATTCTTCCAAGAAAGTCCTTTCTACTTTTCTGCATTAATCTAGATTTTTACCAATTCTTTAGGCCTCCTTGAAACTCTTCCTAATGGCCCATGTCCCTAGCAAACCCCTCGTTCCCCTGGGTCTATACCCTTTATTTGGCTAATGGTATATATTCTTTTGTGGCTTTCTATTGCTTATGTTATTGCAAACATTTCCCTCTCACTAGACTTAAATTGCTCCAATGGATTGGATCCCGCCTTATACTTTTTTAGATCCTTAGCACCAACCACCAACCAAGTCTACATGTGGTGGAGCTAAGAGCTCTCTGTTGAACTGGGCTTTATGCCGATGACCATCACGCTGATGACGTTACTATCAATCAGCTTTCTAATTGATTGTTTGCTCTTTATACGTACACTGCCTTCACTTCGATGATTAGCTGGATCATACATCTTGAAGGAATTTTAAGTTCTGTAAGTAATACTTCTGTCCCCTCATAGAAAATTACATTCAGGTCTACAGCTTCTCAGATATAGAAAGATGTTGACAAATTGCTGCAAATTCAGCAGAGAGTTGCTGGATTGATTAAGGGGATGGAGGACTTGATTTATGAGCAAGCATTAAAAGAACTAAATATGTATAGCTGGGCTCCACAGCGATTCAGAATGGACCTGGGGATCTGACAACTGTATATTAGTAGCCAGAGGACGAAAGCACCATTGCAAGAATAACCGCTTAAATTAGAGCAAAGGGCCTCCGGTGACACTCACCAGGGATTTTAATTACTGGGGAATAAATGTCCCCATCTCAGAATTCAGTGCTTTTCAAACTTTAATGGGCACACACATCATC
Source organism: Cabassous unicinctus (assembly GCA_029593785.1). Taxonomy (NCBI): domain Eukaryota; kingdom Metazoa; phylum Chordata; class Mammalia; order Cingulata; family Chlamyphoridae; genus Cabassous; species Cabassous unicinctus. The sequence goes on from JAQZBX010005516.1 coordinate 41,676, forward strand.
TAGAGATCTTGTTAAAATGCAGATTCTAATTCAATGGGTCTGGGGGCGGGAGACCTGAGACTCAGCATTTCTGTAAAGCTCCCACGTGATGCGGCAATAACTGGTCCAGAGCCTGAACATACTTATTCGAGCCTCCTCCCTTTTAAAATTGTACTATTCTGTTTAATTACAGAGTACCGTGAGTTTCAGAAATAGGATATTTAGACTAAATAAAGTACTCTGAAACCCAGAGGGAGAGAGTTAGGCTACAAACCAGCCAAGCTGGGCAGGAAGACTGAGCTGTTCTCCCCTGCTGCTCATCAGCCTTTTCTGGCACCCATGCGACCTTCACACTGTGATTCCTCTCCCAGGCTTCTCTTTCCAACCCTGCCAGAAGGCAGCGTAGGAACAAAGCATTGCTTCCTATGTACTGTCGGCTTGTGCTTGTAGGCTTCCAGAAAGTTCCTTTATGTTTCCAAAGTGCCTCCTCCATCCTTGATTAATGCCTGGCATTCTACAGATAGCGTTTCATTCCCTTAGCTTGAAACTTCCTTCCCTTTTATAGTGAAAACCGCGTTTATACCTAACATGGATGACTTTTAAATGCTTTCCCAGTAGATTTTAATGGAGGGAAATAAGACATCATAAGAGCGTGAACTGGGAGAGTAAACAAGGATGGGGAATGTGAGGATACCCACCCATTTCACTCCTAAGAATGACACCCAAGGAGGTGAGGACATTTTGCCTCCTTGTTGCTAAAATCCAGATGCCAGATTTTCAGGGCAGCATTCATTCCACTGCACCAAATCTCCCTGCTCCTTTCCTGGAAATCAGCCCCTCCTATTTTCATTGGTTTCAGACTATAAGCATAATCAAGGGGCTTCCCCCAGCACTTGGAGCCAGTCACTGAGGACCAGTTTTTCTCGCCTGAATTATGCTTAATCAGATTAACTTAAAGCTAATGTTTCCCACATTGGATATAACCCCTAAACAGGTGAGTTTCACATTCTTTATTATAACCAAAGCAATTGTAATCAAAGTAATTAGGATGGAACGTGGGAAGGTGAGCCCAGGTGCTTCTTATTAAACAAATAGCTCAAGGAGACTTCAAGTAACCTACTAATTGCTAAACAATACATCATGACATCTCCATACATATGATCAATAAATGAGCACAGTAAGGACACTGCCCTCCACCCCACCCCCTCATGCACTACATGTTTCCATTTGATAACGGTTTCACAGGTCGCACAGCTCATTGATATCCATCTTTTCATCTGAGTCTCACAATAATCTTTAAGTATTATTATTATTGTCCCATTTTAAGCTGAAGAAACTGGTTCACAAATAAGTTGATGCCATGCCCCATGTTACACAGGGTCTGGAATTTGAACCCCGGCCTTTGGATTTTAAATCTCATGTTCTTTTCTCAACAATACACTTCTTTGGTCAAGCCAATTCTGTCAGCCCCAGGAAGAGACAACTTCAGTACTTGTTGTATTTACCCAATAAAGTGGGCCTCAGTGATTCATGAAAAATTATACGTAATTTTGTCTGTTCTTGTATGATTTTATGATTTTCATCTCTATTTTTCTAGTCTGCCTGCTACCTTGGGGGAGTACATTTACTATCAAATGATAGAGAAGCCACAATGAACTGGAACTCAAGTATCCAGAGCCAGCAAATTTAATATTTTCTTCAATTCAATGGGTTAAGAGAAAGAAGAAGAAAGCAGGAAAATCAAAGTGGAGCAATTTTACTTCAAAAATCCAGTGTGAAACCTAGGGTCATTACAGATTCAGTGAGAACTCGGCATTTTCTGTCTCTATCTTTAGTACAGAACACTGAGAATTCAGGACCATTAAGGTGTCGCCAAGGCTCTTTAAGATCCCCAGTCTGCAAAGACAAAATCAATCCTGTTCAATAGGCTTTTCTTACTAAGACATAAAACAAATGTGGACACTAAGATAATGCCCAGCAAGAAAGTTTGATAAAAATGTGTTTTCAGCTTTAGATTTTCAGTTCTCCATGAGATATAATTGACCAAATTTTCATTATACATCCTGTATAACTTAGTCTTGACTGTTATTCCTATTTTCTTCTAATTCTGCAACTGAAACTGAAAATGTCAAAGGAGTATTCCCATCTCCTGTCATTGAGACAAGACTTTAGGTGAGTAGCACAAAGCCTACCCAGCTTTGAAGGCCCAGCTCCTAGTCTACTCAGCTCTGATAATACCAGCTTCACTCCTTTCAGTGACCTCCAATTGGCAGCATTAAGTGCAGATGGTGCTGGCATGCAGTGGCAAATTAAACTTTTTCTATATGTAATTTTGATATATATTATATTCTTTTTAATTAAAGAAGTGAGCGATCATAATTTAGGGTTATTATACATCTTAGTTGTTCTACCTTATTTTTGAGGTGTAGCCAAATGACTAAAAGCTTTTAGAGCTTAGAAAGAGTAATAAAAACAAAATCAGCATGGTGCCATAGCTGGAATGCAGTTCCAAACAAACAATCTGGAACACATTGGGAAAAATGATATCAAAGAGGGTGGCCAGTACCAGATAGGAAGCTCACAGAACAAGACATGCTAAATCTGAGGGTGGAGGTAAGAGAGGCAAAAACCATGTGAGCATCCAAAGCCAAAGCTTACCAAAGACACCACTAAACACACACCAAAGTGGCTAAACTGAAAACGACTGTCAATACCAACTGATTGGAGCAACAGGAACTCGCACATTGCCTGTAAGTATGTAAAATTGCATAAACAAGTTGGAAGGTAGCTTGGCAATATCTACTAAAGCTAAACATTCACTCACTGTTGAGCACAGAAATTCCGCTACTAGACATACACGAGAGAAATGAATGCATACAGTCACGAAAAGACAGTATAATAGTGTTATTAATAGCTGTATTCATAGTGACCAAATGAGGAAATAAGTCAAATGCCAATCAACAAGAAAACAGACAAATAATTTGTAATATTTCCATAAAAATGCAACACTATATATCAATTTTTAAAAACCCTATAATTGATGCATGCAACAATATAGATGACTCGCATAGATATTATGTTGAATAAAAGAAGCTAGACAAAAAATTGTAGGAAAGCAGATATAGCTCAGTAGTTGAGCACCTACTTTCCATGTACGAGGTCCTGGGCTCAATCCCCAGTACTTTCTAAAAAAAATGTATAATGCATGATTCCATTATATGAAAGAAGCCAGAATAGTGGTTATGCAGTAGCATGGGGGGCATCAACTGGAAATTGACATGAGGGAGCCTTCTAGGACACTAAAAAAGCTCCATTATCTTCTTCTGGATGGTAGATACATGGGATTATACATATTCATTGGACTTTACTCATAATACTGTTGTATATTATGCACTTTATTGTGCATACCACATACTGTTATGCCACAAATTTTAAAAAGCACCGGAATGTAACTGTGACTCTAAACACAGGAAATGGCCTCGCATTTTTGCATCAGGGTTTCCTCTGAAAGCCTATGTCTCAATTTAGGGAGTATAATTCCAACACTCTTAAATACAAAGGTCCCAGCCACGCTGCCTGGAAACAAATGCCTCAACAAGCTCCTAATCCTTAAATTATCCTCATCACATGGCATTTGGCTAATAAACCAGGTTTTCTGCACATCAGACAAATGCCCACTGGCCAGTGAGTAAAGCTGCAGTAATTGTCTTTCTTATGGTTATTATGCATATGTATAATTTTCATCTCCAATGCAAATTTTTCTTTCCTCACTTCCTATTTATTTCCTTATTTTAAAATGGTAAAATTTGGTAATTTGCCATGGGAATTCAGGATACTTGTGGAAATGAATAATGTTCCATTATATTTTAATCACCTCTTATATGGGCTTTTATTTCTCATCTGTGGGTTGACAGTTTATTAAAAATTGGTCTAGAAGAAAATTAAAATCCTTAGACAGGGATAGTGCTAGCATAACAAGTTTTTAAAAAGCCTTTGAAGGTGTAGTACAGACCTACTACTGTCCCCTCTACCAATTTTAAGGTGAAACTGAATCAGCAGCAACTGTGGCATAATGCTGGACAACATGGCATGCTGAATGAACAAAAAGAGTCTTTGGTGATGGGCATAGCTTCATGACTATTTTATCATGGGGCAAAGTATTCTATTAGGGAGATCACAATGATTTTTGAATACAGAGTCTGCTTAGACTATTACACGGTTAATTAAGGTGGTATTGATCCAAAGTAATACTAGGATCTTTTAACAATAATCATGGGAATCTAATATCAATGACAGCCAAAGTAGTATCTTCGACTAAGTTAAAAAACAAGTTTTTTCCATTAAAAGCTCATTTTAGAATCACTAATTGTTTCCTCAAAGATCTGCCACTTAAATTATCAATATCTCTTTCAAGTTAAATGCCTGTTCAAGTCAAACTCCTCTTGCTTTATTATTGAAAATACAAAGCAACAAATTTTTCTACACTTATTGATTTAAAAAATTACATTGGTCTTTTTTGATATTTCTGCAACTAATCATCATAACAACAACATGGCTATTACAAGACAATTATAAAAAAAATTTTTGACCTTTGCTAAAGGTCAGAAAAAGAATATGGGATCTAGTTTTATGGGATGTGAAAATAATCAAGTTGTGTTTTGTTTTTCATTTTCTTCATTAACAAGAAAACGATGGTCATTTCATTTAACCAATTAACCAATCTGTGCCCATTTATTCATTGTTCAGAACACTGGAGAAACAACTGAGTTTGTTTTTAAGATTAAATAAGTGTGCCTGGATAGGATTTAGTAAAGTAATGCTTCCATAATTTGTTAAGCTTTCTTTTGTCTGTTATTTTATTTTTTTAATTGAAATAAAGTTTAAAAAATAATAATAAAAAGAATCTAAACCTGGGCTTTTCCAAGGTAGAAGTATTTAAATCAGCCCATGCCTATGGTTTAGTAGTACATATTCATTTTACAAACTTTACATAGAACTCTTACTATGCACCAGACCCTCTAGGGATGCAGTGGTGAAAATGGAGCTTACAGTGAAGAGTAGGAATGAGACTTGAATTTCAGACACAGGCAGGGGCCCTGAACTAGGAGGAACATGGGACTTTCAGGGAACCAAAGAAAGATCAATGAGAGTAAGGTAGAAAGCAGAGTGAGAAGAGGCCAGAGAGGTCTTGGGAGGCATACTAAGGATTTTTAGTTTCTGCTGCAGAGACACCAAGGAGACTTCTTATAAGCAAGTAGTTTATAAGATCACAGCAGCATTTTCCAAAGCCCGCACGTATGTGGAGAACAGATTGGCGTGAGGCGGGGATGATGCAGGGTTATGAGTGCAGACTCTATACACCTACTGCCAGATCCAGGTTTCTAATACATTCTCCATTAAGGAGAACCAGAGCTTCTTATAGTTCAGGCAAGAATCATCAATGGATGCTAATAATTGTGGATGAAACTTGGAGGAGTAACAGGATATTTATGTAGCTTCAAAGTATCTCCTGACAAGATACTTACTAATTATGAAAGGAAAAATAGTCACTTTCCAGTGGAATGACCTAGAAGTCACCACCTTGACCTAGTGATCAAACTGAATACCAGCATAATGAGCTACACCTACACCATGAGCCTCCTAATGGGATATACTAGAAAAAACACAAGGTCACTTCTGTGGTATTGCTGTCCAAAATGCAAAACCTGAATCACAAGAAAACATCAAGCACAGATTGAGTGGCATTCTACAAAATAACTGACTTGTATTATTATTATTTTTTTTTAACTCATGTCATGCAATACAAAGAAAGACTGTGGAAACTTTCCAACTTAAATGAGATGAAAGAAACATGACAAGTGAATGCAATATGTTATCCAGGATTTCCTTTTATTATAAAGGGCATTATTGGTATCACTTATAAAATCTGAATGAATTTTGTAGATTAGATATTGTTGCAACAATGCTAATGTCTTTATTTTAGTAATTTTACTATGGTTATGTAAGTGAATTTAGTTTTAGGAAACACTGAAGTATTGGGGAGTAAAAAGGCATCATATCTGCAACTTACTTTCAACTCATTCAGGAAAAATAAAACTATGTATAGAGAGGGCAAAAATAATAAGGCAAGTATGGCAAAAAAGTTAACATTTGGGAAATCTGGGTAAAGGGTTTACAGAATTTTATTTATTTACTTATTTATTGGTGTTTTATTTCTTGCAACTTTTTTTTTAAGTCTGGAATTCTATGAGAATATACAGTTAACAGGAAAAGATAACAAAAGGAAAAAAAGTACCAGTTTGGAGTATATAAATGTGAGTTTGAATCCTGGCTTTCCTGCATACTAATGGTGTGACCTTGAGCAAGTTAACCTGTCTGAGCTTCAGTTTCATAATCTGTAAAATGTGGATAGAATTTACTTATTACAGTTTTTGTGAGAATTAAATAAATTATTACATGTAAAATGCTCAATAAATGTATTATTTGGGTAAGACAGTAGAATAAAGAGAAAAGTATAGACTCAAAAATATATTGAGGTCCTAGTGGGAGATTCTGTATAGTAGATTGGCAGTACCTCTTGTTTTCAGACCACCCAATTCTGTAACTAGAGCATTTTCCCTGGAGCAAAACTCCTCCTGTGTCTTCATCTCATCTCATGTTCTCTTCTTCATCTCTTCTTCCTTCTCTCAGCTCCTCCACTGCTTCTTCAAAACTTCCTCATCCTTGATCTGCTAAGTGATAAGAGGGTAGCAACTGGACTAGTAAAGCTAGAAAAGTAAAACACACATACCCAAAGAGACTGTATTATAAACAGTAGCTAATTTGGTGCTGGACATTTTTAGATTTTATAGAGATGCCCAGAATTGGTTCCAAGGCTTTCAGATGTGCCCCTAACCAACTCAGAGCACAGAGGAACTGTCTCCTCCCCAGATCTGAGCTATTTCTTTTTACAAGGGACTTAGTTTGCTTTGGGTAAAGGCTCAGTTTGGTTGTCACTTCCCTTTCCCATAATTGTTTATAATTTAAACCAATTCTCTCATTGCTGAAGAAAGTGTTTTGTCCTTAGATCAAGAAATTTTCAAGGTCATTCAGCAGAATGTTGGGGTAGAAAACTTTCCCGAACTCCTAAAATCATCATATGGGGGCACCATCTTCTCTCCATGCAAAACTCCAATCTTGTTAAATAAGTCCCCCGTTGTACAAAATAGTTCCTGTTTATAGTTCTCTCCTTTGGCCCCTGCAGTAAAGTATGCAGTCTTATTCATCATGTCAAGTTTCAAGGAAGAAATCAGAAATCTATCAGCTTTCAAGGCCTGAGTTATGGGGATAGGAACAAAAAAACACCTCAAATTGGGGCTGGGTAGGAGCAAAGTTGACAACAGCTCCTGAGAGACCATTTGTTTTACTTATTTATCACCTGTCAGGGCAGGAAGGAAAAGAGAACCACATAGGATATAGGACTCAGTAAAGCATCCAAAACGTGCCCTTATTCAGAGAGCATTTGTGAGGAACACAAAAAGAGTCTGACTAGGAAAATTGTCTGCTATCAATAGAATAACCATGTAAATTATTATCTTAACTAAAACCCTCTGAGAATAAAATGTCTCCATTAATAATTATACCAGCATGACAGAAATCAATCAAGACTGTCCCAGGCAATCAGGACATAGGGTCATCATAGTGATGAAAGTTTGGGGTAGATAATTCTTCTAATTGCCAGAATAGACTGCCCAGATTTCAAGTCCTTTATTTTAGATTATTAGAATATGCAGCATAAAGATTTTAGAGTTCAAATAGCTCAATCTTCCCATTTTACAAATGAAGCTCAAAAAGGGAAAAAAAACTTTATCCACAGCCATAGAATTAGAAAGTCATAGAGATCAGAGACTTCTCAGTGTTGATAGTTCAGATACCAGTCTGGGATCCAGGTTTCCAAACCATTGCATCTGACAAAGGAAACCTGTCTGCACCTGAAAGATTATGGCATCTTATGTCTCCTTATCATGTTCATCTGGAAAAAAAAATGAACTCAAATATCATATACCAGACTTACTCCCCACCCTCTTTGTCCAGGCGATCATGCCTGAATTGAAGTTGTACTTGTCCAAATGAAGGCCCACAAATGGAGCCCATAGGCCATTACACCCACGAGTATTCATGAAATGACATACTCACTCTCTTTTCCCAGATGTACAAAGAGAAAACATTTCTGAACCAATAATACAGATATATTCACCTAACAATGGCCCCTGCTTTGTACAACCCAGATATAGAAATCAGGACCCATATGCATGTGCCTGCATACTTGCCTATGCATGAAGCAAAGGCATATGGAACCCAACTCACAAACATGCCTGAAACATGCCTATAGCAAGGGGTTCTCTGGGGAGCAGAGGTATCAGCACCTGAAGAAGACTCGGGCAATACGGGTTGAGTACACCTTTCAAGAACACCAGATTGAAGGTTTACAGAGAAACTCAGATATTTACTTCATCCCTCCCTGGTTTTCTGTGAGTAAATTTTCCTCAAATATGCAGTTGCCCAATTCTTTTGTGTCACACCCTCTCTTTGCTCAGGCTCTGCCTCTGCCACTCCTGCTCTATACCTCCATTCCACTGGAAAGGAATTAGGGGGTTGGCTTAAAGGATAACAGCCTGATAGTGAATACAGGGCAAGGGAGGTCTCCCTCACATTTCATCTCATGTGCTACTTAATCTCTCAGCTCCTGGCCTTATTCTGTCCTAAAGTTGGACTTCTCCTTTCCTCGAGAGCCCAGATTTCTTCTGGGTCCTTTAGAGGATGGCATCCTTCCTATCCTCCCTGATTTTGGAAACAGAGGCAAGGAGCAGAGAGAGGGAGTAGAGAGAGAATATGGAAATGTGGAGGTAGAAAGGAGGAAATGAATCAGGGCCAAAGAGGTAAATGTATCGAAAAGGAAAGTTTGTTTAAAAGGCAAAGTCTAAATTATATATTTCTGAGGTGGCCTTCACCCTTTGTAAATTTCTAGAACAGATTATGTACAGATGACTTTGTACAGAGGGAAGTTCTCTGGGAATCATCCCAATTTTACTAGAGATGCTACTAAAATTTTCTGCCAGGCAGTTCCATAGCTCTAAAGAGTAGTGCCACGTATATGAAAAACCCACAGCCAACATCATACTCAATGGGGAAAGGTTGAAAGCTTTCCGTCTAAGATAGGGAACAAGACAAGGACACCCACTGTCACCATTGTTATTTAACATTGTATTAGAGGTTCTAGCTAGGGCAATTAGACAAGAGAAAAAAAAAAAAAATTAAAGGCATCCGAATAGGAAAAGAGGAAGTAAAACTCTCACTGTTTGCGGATGACATGATCCTGTACTTAGAAAATCCTGAAGTATCCACGACAAAGCTACTTGAATTAATAAATGAGTTCAGCAAAGAGGCAGGATACAAGATAAACACACAAAAATCAGTAATGTTTTTGTACAGTAGTACTGAACAACCTGAGGAGGAAATCAGGGGAAAAATTCCATTTTTAATAGCAACAAAAAGACTCAAATACCTAGGAGTTAATTTAACCAAAGAAGTACAGGACCTATATGCAGAAAACTACAAAACAATGCTAAAAGAAATTTAAAAAGATCTAAACAAATGGAAAGACATTCTGTGTTCATGGATTGGAAGAATAAATATGGTGAAGATGTCAATCTTACCCAAACTGATTTATAGATTCAATGCAATACCAATCAAAATCCCAACAGCTTACTTTACAGAATTAGAGAAGGCAATTACCAAATTCATCTGGAAGGGTAAGTGCACCCGAATAGCCAAAAGCATTCTAAAAAAGAAGAGCGATGTGGAAGGAATTTCACTGCCTGTCCTTGAAACATATTACAAAGCTACAGTGGTCAAAACAACATGGTACTGGCGTAAAGATAGACACATTGATCAATGGAATAGAATTGAGAACACAGAAATAAACCCTCACCTATACAGTCAACTGATTTTTGACAAACCTACCAAGCCCACGCTAATGGGAAAAAACAGTCTCTTCAACAAATGGTGTTGGGAGAACTGGATATCTATAACTAAAAGAATGAAAGAGGACCCCTATCTCACCCCCTATACAAGAGTCAACTCAAAATGGATCAAAGATCTAAATATAAAAGCCAGGACCATGAAACTACTAGAAGAAAATGCAGGAAAACATCTTCAAGACCTGATTGAAGTGGGCCACACCTTAACTGAAATAACTTCATCAAAAGGTTCTGCTTACAATGGGTTCACACCCACAGCAATGGATTAGGTTTAAGAACATGTTTTTCTGGGGTACTATTAGCTTTTTGGTTTTTCGAATTATAGATAAGGAATTCTGGGCCTCTCCTCATTCATTATAATTTTTGAAATGGATAATGAACAAATGGAGAATTTAATAATGTATCACAATTTCCTTTCAAGAGAAATTACCTACTTCTAAGAGTGGCTTTCTTCAAAATTTCAAAGCTCTGTTTTCTGTTGATGTCAACAACAACAATGAAAATTCAATACCATGGACAACCAGCAAGATGGCGGCAGAGTAAGGAGCTCCTAGAGTCAGTTCATGATTACAAGGCAGTTATTAATCACTATCTAAAGCACCTGTTTGGGGGCTCCAGAAGACAAGAAGAGCATCCTATAACATCCTTGAAATAATGGAAGGAGGAGACTGCCTATCTGCAGAGAAGATTTATAAGTAGAGCACTCCACTCCCAGCACAAGCTGCCTCAGGAGCTATTCCATGGCTTTAATTGGAAGTTCCACTTCTCAAAAACAGGGGAGAAAGATGGTTGGGCACCAACTTCAGCTACTGATTAGTAAATTCAGCTGGCTAAAGTATAACCCTAAGAAGAGCTAAAGTTTGAAACTGTCCAAGTCAGAAAGAAGCCAGAGCCACCATTTTGACTCCACCCCCAGCATTAGGGGAAAATGGGCTGACTGAAAATCACAGTTACGGTAGGGACCAGCTTCTTTCTACTGAGATTGCACTGCAGCCCTAGCCTAGGCTTCGGCCCCCTCTGGCAGGGAGGAAATTGGTGGAATCTGTGCCAGCCTTTCCAGGTAACTGCAGTGAACATACAAAAGAACAGATGAAGAAAAGTATAGAAAAAATTGAACAAGTTCTCTGGGAACTAAATGACAGCAAGAGACGTAAACATACGTGCCATTGGTGTTGCAGAAGGAGAAGAGAAGGGAAAAGGGGCAGAAGGAATATCTGAAGATGGTAGAAAATGGTAGAAAATTTCCCAACCCTATTGAAGGACATAGATATCCATGTCCAAGAAGCACAATGTACTCCCATCCAAATAAATCCAAATAGACCAACTCTGAGACACATACTAAGCAGAATGTCAAATGCCAAAGACAAAGAGAGAATTCTGAGAGCAGCAAGAGAAAAGCAATGCATACCATATAAGGGATACCAAATAAGATTAAGTGCTGATTTCTCATCAGAAACCACAGAGGCAAGAAGTCAGTGGTACGATATATTTAAGATACTGCAAGAGAAAAACTTCCAGGCAAGAATTTATATCTGGCAAGATTGTCTTTCAAAAATGAGGGTGAGTTTAGAATAGTCACAGATAAAAAGAAACTGAGAGAGTTTGTAACCAAGAGACCAGCTTTGCAGGAAATACTAAAGGCTGTTCTACAGTCTGAAAAGAAAAGACAGGAGAGAGAGGCTTGGAAGAGAGTCTAGAAATGAAGATTATATCAGTAAAAGTAACTAAATGTCTCAAAAGAGTGGTGAAAATAAAATATGACAGGTAAAACCCAAAGGTCAAAATGGGTGAAATAAGAACTGTCTTTACAGTAATAACATTAAATGTTAATGGAGTAAACTCCCCAGTCAAAAGACAGAGACTGACAGAATGGATAAGAAAATATGAGCCACTTGTATGCTGTCTGCAAGAGACTCACCCGAGACCCAAGGATACCAACAGATTGAAAGTGAAAGGCTGGAAAAAGATATTCCATGCATTCAGTAACCAAAAAAAGAAAAAAAAAAACACACCCAGAGTAGCTGTACTTTATCAGATGAAATAGACTTTAAAAGACACTAGTAATGTGCAATCTGAGGAGGAAGCCAGGGAAATAAAATTCCATTTACAATAAATTTTACTAAAAGAATCAAATATTTAGGAATAAACTTAACCAATGATGTAAAGCACTTGTATTCAGAAAACTACAATGCATTGTTAAAAGAAATTAAAAAAGACCTAAATAATTGGAAGAACATTCCATGCTCACAGATTGGAAGACTAAATATCATTAAGATGTCATTTCTACTCAAATTTATATACAGATTCAATGCAATCCCAATAAAAATTCCACAAGCATTTTTTAAATAAATGGAATCACAATTATCAAACTTATTTGGGAGGATAAGTGGTCCCAAATAGCCAGAAACATCTTAAAAAGGAAAAGTGAAGTTGGAGGATTCTTACTTCTGGACTTTAACTCATATTACCTAGCTACAGTTATTAAAACAGCATGGTACTGGCATAAAGATAGAAACAGACAAATAGAACCAAATTGATGTTTCAGAAACAGACCCTCATATCTATGGTCAAAAAAGTGATTTTTGGCAAGTCTGTCACACCCAACCAGCTCGGGCAGAACAGTCCATTCAACAAATGATGCTGGGAGAACTGGATATCCATAGCCAAAAGAAAGAAAGAGGACCCCTATCTCATACCTTATACAAAAATTAACTCAAAATGGATAAAAAACCTAAATATAAAAGCAAGAACTTTAAACCTTCTTGAAGAAAATGTGCTAAAACATCTTCAAGACCTGGTGGTAGGTGATGGATTCTTAAAGGAGATAAGAGGAGGACTGAGATAGACTACCGATGCTTAATTATGTAGAAGTTTTAATTAACTTTTACTATAAAAGTGTAGAAATATATAGAGTTGATGGTAACACATTATAGTGAGTAACAGCTAGTTTATAAATGGGAATGTGGTTCGAAAGGGTAATCTAGGGATGTAAATGTCAATTGAAAGAGAGCTAGAGAATAATCTAGGGATGAATAATACAGTAAACCCAGAGGTGAATGAGAATTGTGGTTGATGGTACAGATACAAGAGTGTCCTTTGTGAGCTAGAGCAGATGTACATCACTATTGCAGGGTAGTAGGAATGTGGAGAAGCATGGGAAAAATACAACTGGAGTGACATATGGACTGTGGTTCACAGCAATACTGTAATATTCATGCATCTATGCCAAAGATGTACTGTGTTAATAATAAGGGAGTATGGAAACAGTGTGCCAAATGTACGCTATGGACCATGGTTAGTGGTAATAGTCTGATGATATTATCTCATAATCTGTAACAAATGTTCCACCACGGTATGGTGTGTTGTTAGAGGGCTCTTGTATGGGAATTCTGCACATATGCATGATTGTTTTGTAAGCTTACAACTTCTGTAAAAAATATATGTATTTAAAAAATAATAATAGCGTGAGCTGGGGGAAAATACACCAAATGTAAGATATGGACTATAGTTAGTAGTAAGATTTTGATGATATTCTTTCATAATTTGTAATAAATGTCTCACAACAATGCAAGGTGTTGGTAGTAGGGCGATGTATGGGACCCCTGTATGATGTTATGCATGTTTGCTTTGTAAGTTCACAACTTTTACTATACACTTATTGTTTACATATGTTCATGTATAAATGATATTTAAAAAAAATAATAGGATGGGTTGGGGGAAAATACATCAAATGTAACATACTTTGGTTAGTAGTAATATTTTGAGGATGCCCTTAAATCATTAGTTAAAAATGTTTCACAACCATGCAAGGCGTTGGTGGTAGGGTGAGGTGTGAGAGCCCTGTATGATGTTACGTATGTTTGTTTTGTAAGTTCACAACTACACTTATTGTTTATGTATGTTTATGTGTGCGTGATATGCTTCAATAAATTTTTTAAAAATTAAAAAAAAAATTCAATACAGTGATTGGACCTGTTTATCCTGAGACAGGGAAGCAGAGTGTTAATAGCAGGCACTGGGGAAGCATAGAAAAATCCCTGCCTCTGTCCCTTATTAGTTCATGACCATAAGCAAGTTATTGACTTATCTATCCTTCAGTTTCATCTTCTGGAAAAATGAAAATAAATATTGATACCCATCTCCTGGAGATGTCTGAGGATAATTAAATGGGGTAACACATGTGAAGCATGAGGGCAATGCCTAGCACCCAGTGAGCACCACATACCTATTAGGGACTGTCATTATTCCCTGATGTCAAAGTTTTGGTCATTAGACTCAGCCTTACATGTGGTATTGAGTCACCTGGAGTGATTCAGGGGCACCCAGAGGGGCTTTCTGCTCCCAAGGTCACCTTCCCCACTGGCTATTAAAGACCATGGTTCTTCCTTACAGTAGCCTTGTTCTTATGCATAATCCTTGGAAAAGGTCAAATTCAGTGGAACAAAAAGGCTAAAGCTGAGTTTTTTTTGTTTGTTTGTTTGTTTTAATTTTTTTT
>JAQZBX010005517.1:0-18802 GCA_029593785.1 Cabassous unicinctus
AACATGCTATGGATTTATAGTCTTCCATATTCCTGGTCCTGTGCCAGCCTCTGAAATTCGTGGAATTATCAGGTGTATTTTTCTCAAACTTTTGAAGCCTGCTGTTCAAACGTTCTAATACTTGGATTGTGGCCCCTTCAGATGCTTTCCAATAGGACAGAATTTCAGAGCTGAGAAAAGCCCTTGGAAGCCATCTATTACAACCTGCTCATTTAAAATCTGGGGAAATTTGAGACTTGGGAAAGGAAAGAGACTTGCTTAATGCCACACATACTACCAAATAAAGTCACAGCTAAGAGTAGCCATGTATTTTGACTCCCTGTCCAGCCTGATTCCAGTGTATCACACTGACAGATGATCATATAAGCTGATAAGCTTAACATCTTCAAGCCTGTGTAAACGGCGCACTTTCTTCTGGCTAACCTCTGCCTGTCTGTCTAACTACCCATCCATCGTCTAACTCAGGTTTTATCATGTCAGCGCAATTGACATTTTGAATTGGATAACTTTTTGTGGTGGGGGACTCTCCTGCATATTATAAGACATTTGGTGGCATCGCTGGCCTCTACCCACTAGATGCCAGTAGCATCCCCCCTTTTGTAACAAGCAAAAATGTCTCTTCCAGACATTGCCAATTGTCCCTGAGGATAAAATCACCTCTGACTGGGAAATACTAATTATTTATCTTTGTTTCTATATCTGTTTACTCACACAATCACACACATGTACTCACACACACAAACACACAGATTGTTTTCATCTTAAAAACAATTGGGGGAAGCGGGTGTGGCTCAGTGGATAGAGCCCCCGTTTACCATATGGGAGGCCTGGGTTCGTGTCCCGAGGCCTCCTTGTGAGGGCACGCCGGCCTGAGCGGTGCGGTGGGCTGATGCAGCAACCTCACGGCAGGAAGCGGGTGTGGTGCAATGGATAGAGCACCCGTTTACCATATGACAGGCCCCGGGTTCACTTCCTGGCGCCTCCTTGTGAGGGCAGGCCGGCTCGTGCGGCGCCGTTGGCTGATGCGGCAGGACCTCACAGCAAGGGGGAGATAAGCAGACACAGAGAAGACACGCAGCAAATGGACACAGCAGCACAAGCAGCAAGGGGGGGATAAATAAATAAAATAAACAAATCTTTAAAAAAAAAAAAAAACAATTGGGAAATGAGAGCAGTCTAAAGGGAACTAAGTCAAAGGTTTGTTTTTGTGTAACTCAATCACCTGAAGTTGCAGAATTTCTGCTCTCCAAGATATTGTAGATTCAAAGCAGCTACTGGACCCTAGATGGATGCCTGGAAACACAGGAAGACCAGAGAGTGCCTACAGCACCATCTCTCTGCTGAGCCCTAACATTCCTAGATGGAGATGTTCACTGGGTCATTATTATTCATTATGGTGAATAATGAGGTCACTGTATCAAGGTGGCAATGGTTAAATAACTGTACCGCTCTCAATGGAATATTATGTGACCATTAAAAAAACTCATCTTTAGAGAGATGGAAATAACCCAGAGGGATGCCTTTTTGTTGTGACGTTAAGTGAAAAAAAGTTGGATGGGAAGTAATCATGAAGACTGCTGAAACGTGGAAAATGTAGATAGCATAATATTAAGTAAAAAAGGAACACTAAATTGCATCTATGCTATGATTTCAAATATGTACAAGTAAAAAAAATGCATGTCTACATATAGATGTGTACTGGAAGAGAGCATGGAAAAATCGAAACTAAAGAACTACGATGTTTGCTTACAGGGCCTGGTTCAGAAACCATTGTCATTTCTGCCTTTTGGTGATTGGTTTGTATAAACATATATCTAGTTTATGGCTATCCATAATCTGATGCAAGAAGAATTCCTGGTGGTGTTGACGGGTGGAACACGGAAGAACAAGGAGTTCTTACAACCTCACTTTCTCTTGCCTCTTTAGTGCCTTTTGAGCCAACCCATAACTTGCCATGCCAGCACTATGTGGTTACCAGGCTGAGAAGATAGTTTCACGAACTAGGAGTCAAGGGGTATAGGGAGAACGCAATCAATGGGTAAAGAGTTGGAAATTTGAATTCTGTTTATGGCTCCGCCACTGATTTGTGTGCGATCTTGTATAAGACCCATTCCTTCTCTGGGTCTCAGTGACCACGTAATTGTAAAACAGAGTTAATAATATTGTTATTTCCTTTAGAACATTGCTGGGTGGTCAAAATGAGATGATGAGTGTTACAAACTTCTGTAAATTAAAAAGTGATAAGTAAATGGGTTGTTCACCTCCACCACCACTATCATGATCATCATAATCATGGTCATCATCATTGCTACTATCCCAATTTCCTCCTCAAGAAGTCTCTAAGACTCACCTAAATGCATTAGGGCCTCCTTGTCCCACGGCCAAGTTGCTACTCCTGCTAACTCCGCCTCTGAGGAGTTTGCAAAGAAGATATTGAGGTGTGTTGATCCATCCAATCTAAGAAGGTTCTTCAGTTCATTAACATCCAAGTAGGCTCTGAAATAGACAAAGAACCTTGGCAATTACCACCCAATTAATTAAGACCTATCCTATGATGTGCCAGGATGTTTGCTGAGCACTTTATAAACATCTCCTCATTAAATTATCCCAGAAATATATAAGGGAATATACAGGAAAGTGGGATTAGCCCATTTTACAGATAAGGAAATTAAGTTTAAAAATTAAGCAAAGTTTCTCAGCTTATAAATAGCAGAGTTACATTTTGAACCTAGATTTATCTATAGTCAATACCTGAACCCCAAAGGACTCTGCCATATTGGCTGAGGACAGGGCCACATATGGGGTTCAGGTCAAGAGAACAGACCACGATAGAGACAACATGTACCCTTGTCTTGGCTCCTTCCCTCCTTCCCTCATTCAATATGAACCTGGGATCATTTATTTGGCAAATACAAGGGCTGCGCTAATAGCCCTGCTTTGCATCTTTTATCAACCTTGCAAGAAGGCATTATTACTCCATTTTCAAAATGAGCAACATGTGGCCCAATGTTCTTAAATAAGTTGCTCAAAGTTGCAAAACTGTTTAGCTCAGAAACCTATGATCTTTACACTGGGACATCATGCTGCCTCCCATAGAGGATTCTGCATTTTGTATTTATATACCTGCAAGATGGACTAGAAGGGGACATTGTGATTTGTGGTAGCTGCCATTCTAGACTCACATATCTGGAAAGTGAATTAACTCCCGTGCTACAATCGCCAATACTAATACATGGAACAAACACACTTAAGTTTTCTAACTAGAGCAACTGTAGGTTTTACAGAAATATCATGCATAAAATACAGAGTTCCCATACACTGCCCTATTATTAACACTTTGTATTAGTGAAACACACTTTGGAGAGAGAGACAAATGGTCTATGTGAAGAGACTGGCATCTCCTGGGTGCTCAATAAATATGAACACTTCCCTTGCAGAGCTATGACTCTCCTATCAGAACAGAAGCTGAAGGTGAGGGGCGTCGTGCTTCTTTCAGCCCACATTTTACGTCTGCCATCATGCATTTTAGGGATTCTGGTGAGCAGCAGGTAATCATTCTTGAGTAGTGCAGGAAGTGAATCAATGAATAAATGAGTATAAACAAATAAGCAAGTAGGTAGCTTGATGTAGCAGATGGGAGAAAGTCTATGGACAATAATATTTACTGCTTGTTAGACCCTTCTCTGTGACTGGGCTTTACATGGATTATCTCCTTTCATCCTCTTCCTAGCACTGGGGTAAGAAGTAGTATTTATCCCCATTTTCCAGAGGAGGAAAGAGAGCCTTAAAGAACCCTCCGACCTTGCTAAGGTCACACAGCACAGCTAGTTGGTGGTGCTTTCCTTCTACTAGTGCTGTCTCTCCACAGGAGGCTCACCCAGAGCCTGGCCACCGGCACACACTGACCATGGCACCCGTCTCTTTTCCTCTTGGCATCATAGACGGTCTCCCCATTTGAGAAAGAGGGAAGCCCAAGCCCCGCAGCATGGCCTGCAATCCCTGTCTCCTCTGCAGCCTCATCTCCCTCTGCTCCTTCTCTTTCAGTTCCCCCTGCCTGCCGGCTGCACCTCTGCACCCACCACGATGCCTAGTCCTTCTGTGCCTCTAGGCCTGCTGACCCTCTGCCTGGGACTCTGCTCCCCACTTGATCCATCTGATGAACAAGTCTAAAATCCCTTCTGGTATCACCCCCTCCAGGAAGACTTCCCTGATTTTCACCTCACTTCCATCTCATCTCCTTACCGCCTCCGGACTTGTCCCCCTCCTATGAGTGCATGTTCTTACGTGAGTTTAATTAATCGTTTCACCCCGCTGTATCTACCACTCTTCTGTGGCTACCTGGGAAGAGGAAGTGTGCCTTACTCATCTCCGTTGACCTAAGTCTCAGCACAGGGCTTGACACCTAGTGGGCACTCAGTGAATGTTGGTGGAGTTTAAATTGGGAAAGATAAAAGCTAAAATATTTAGGTCCCGCTGTCAGTTTCGGCAGTTCGTGAGTGTGAGGCTTCAGTTTCCTTATCAATATATTGGGATTGGTAACAGCTACCTGGGGCTCCAAGTTGCATTTCTGTGGGTTGCAAAGCTACACCCCTACCCCGAAGTGCATAGGAAATGTCAGAGACCTAGAGCGGACCGCGGCTTAGAAAGCACCCTCCTGCCACCCTAGGCTCATGAGACCAGATGTTCAGCTGAACACGACTTTCACGGCTTTTCATAAAAAGGTTAACATGAGTTGGAGGTGCAGGCATGAGATAGGAGAGGCTGCATCCATATCTATATTGAGCTGGCTAATTCCAAGGACAGACAGTGACCAGAAAACGTGCTGCTGAGCCCTTCTCTCCCCCAGGATCCCGTCTGCAGCTTCTTAGACTGGAGGCTTCATGAGGGGTTCTAATAGTCTGCTCTGTGATCAAAGAAGGGAAAGAACAAGGAGGAAGCAAATCTTTATTAAGTACTTGCTCTATGCCAGCCCCTGTGCTAGGTTCATATGTTGTTCTATCTCTGTGCAGTATTCAAAGCAACATATCAGAAGATAGCTGGTTCTCAAACCAGTGTCCCCGGTTTAAATCCAGCTCTTCCATTTGATGTTTGGTGACCCTGGGCAATTTACTCACCTTCCTATGCCCTAGTTTCCTTACCTACAAAACAAGGGTGATAACAGTCTCTACCACATAGAGTTGATCAGAGAATTAAGGGAGTAAAGATGTGTAAAATGCTCAGAATAATGCCTGGCAAATAGAAAACCATCCATAAATGTTTAGCTATTCCTACTATTTGTTCCCATCTTACAGATGAAGGGATAGAGGTTCCGAGGTCACACAACAGTGACAAGACCAAATACAAACTCAGACGGGACTGTGCTATCATCAACTGTAACAAATGTTCCACATCAATGCAAGTTGTTGGAGCGGGGAGTGTATGGGAATCCTGCATTTTATACAGGATTGTTCCATAAACCCACAACTTCTCTAATAAAGAAATACAATCCAGATGGGACCAACTCTTCCTACAACCACCCCCCACCCCTTACTTCCAAGCTCATCCAGGGGAAAAGAGAAACAATGTGTGGCAGGAAAATGAAAACACAGAGGAGCCGAGATTTTCTTGGATCAGCCCTTTCTACATTATTTATTATTTTTTAATTGATTTGTCCATTTCCATCAAGCTTTCTCTCAGGCAGAGAACACAAATGTTATTAGAGAAAGTCACCTTCCTGCCCCTTCCTCTAGGACGAGAGTTTCCTGAGAAGAAGAGATGAGATGGGCTAGGGATGGGGGTGGGAGGTGTCATTTTAATTGGTTGTTTATTCACTTGCAAATGCAGAAGCCAATCTTTTCAGGGAGTGGAATTCATCCTAGCCCAAAGCAGAGACGTGGGACTTTGGAGCTGCTCCCTTACTTGTGTGTGGTTTTATCTTGTTGGTTTGTTGTTTTTTTTTTTTTCATACTTTGGAAAGCCTCCATTTACAAAGGGGGAAGAATCCAGGGCACCCAACCAGGCCCCTAGCCCCACTGCTCCCTCTCTTCCCAATCTCCCTGGGGGAGACCCACCCAAAGGAAAACAGCTCTGTGGCTAAGACTTTTCCTCCAGCTGGCTAAAGTCTTCTGGCCAATACGTGACAAGTTGAGTTTCTCCCACTGTATCAGGGAATAACCCTGGATATCTACTGAACAAATCTAAAGCCATTCTGGTATCAGCCCTCCAGGAAGACGCCTCTGATTCCCATCTCACTTCTACCTCACCGTTAGCCCGAGGCCACTTGGTTTCCCATTTGGCAATTTTTGGAAAGGCTGGCTCTGCATATATATTTTAAACTGGTCAAATTTATTTTTAAAAATCATTCTCTCCCTACCACAAAGCCAAAATTCTCTGTGTTTAATAATTAAATTATGTACCAGTATCACCAGAGCTGGACAGACAGATCTTATGCACAGGCAAGTTGATTTGCCCCTCTGTCTTCAGCTCTCGGGGATACTGGCAGGAATAATGAGATAGCTCATTATTCTGGGCACACCCTCCTGAAATGTGAGTTCTGAAAGCCCTCCCCTCGGTGACCTGTCCCCCTCCCTATTTTCTTCTACTGGGAAAGATCCTGAGCTTACAGCTGGCCTCTGTGTGACTCTCCCAGTGTCAGCTTTCACCATCTCCTCCTCACTATCCAACCTTCTTCTTCCTCCTACAACCTCAACCCCTCCAGTTCTCATGGGTTGCTCATCCCAAGAACTCCTGGCTTTTCCCATCCATCCTATACCCAATTATGCCCATTCTTGAAGCATGGCCATCAGTTTCCCTCCTCTGCCTCAGAATCCCTCTTTCTCAATCTCAGCCTTTTAAAATCATCCTTCCTGCATGCCAAGTTTACCTGTGATGCACTCCATCTATCCTTTCCTGATGACCTTCACCTGTAAACGGGGATGATGAGGTCCACCTCTCAGGGCTATCGGGAGGACTAGAGGTAACACAGATAAAGTGCCTGATGTGGTGCTTGGCACATAGAAGGCAACCACTGATCAGCATAGGCTATTTTTATTGCATTATTATTAATGCAATTGTAATTATTAGCAACACCAAAATCATCATCAACTCTAGCTGAAAATGATTTCTTCCTCCTCTGTGCCTTCTACTTTTGATTCCATTTGATCACCTTGTTTGGCATTATTATAACTGTGTAAGCATCTGTCTTCTTCCTCAGGCTGGAAGCTTCTAGCAAGTGGGGACCAAGTCATTACTATCTCTGTGTAGCCTACAACTGTCTTTCAAGGGAAGGAGCAGCCACTGATTGGCAGCTATGGAGAACTTCTCTCTTAAATCACATCATTTCAAAACAGGATGGGTTTACAGATGAGAATGCCCAGGGCTTAGGGAAGTGAAGTGACTTGGCCAAGGTCACATATCAAATAAGGAGCATAGAAGGGCCTGGCAAAGAACTCTCTACATTAGCCTGTGTATGGTAGCAATGTTATCCCAAGAAAACTCACCTCTCCCTTTAAGTGGACATAACTTTCTCCAAGGCTGCACAGCTTGGACAGCCTTGAAGAAAGGCTGGGAGGGATCATGGGCCCCCATTTGCCCCTCAGCTGGGCACCCCTGTGCAGAACCTGCCTGCATGAATTTCTGACTTCTTCTCACTACACCATGCCAGTTGCTCTGCAGCTCAGGTCCACATATGGTCAGTGAGCTTGTGAACAAGATGAGGGTTTTCTAAGTTATGGTCTGCAGAAGACTAAATCCACAAGATGCAGGTGAATATTTAAAGGAAAAAGAGTTTCCAAGTCAAATGGTTTAGGATGTGCTGTATTAAGCAAAGTTATATATATTTAATGGCAAGAATTTAAATTTAGAGTATTTAATATGCAAAACAGGAGCAGGACAGCTAGTATATGAAATGGTTCCCGAACATATTTGACCACAATCCTCTGTCCTCACTTCACTTTTGCCAAAAAGCAAGTATCAGCCCAAGCAACACAGTTTGAGGAACATTGGGCTAGATGTGAATGTTCCTCCTAACTTAGATCCTCTCCCTGAGCTTCCCTTCAAGAGAAACACCTCGGTGTCCCTTTTATTCCTGCGAAACCCATGCACCTGGACCCCGCTGTGAAGGTTGTGGGTCCCCTGCAATGTCTGTTTCAGGGGCCCCAGCCCCAGAGTGCCAAGGCGCCCAGACTTTACCCCTCTGCCAGAACTGCATTTCAAAGCCATGAGTGCAGCTCTGGAGGGAGATCAAAGCTCTCTCAACTCAACCGTCATTAGAATATTTTCTTTATGCATCTCACTTGCTAGTGAGTGCCAACAACATATTTCCTAAATGCACTGGCCCCAGATAGTACAACTTTGTAATAATCTGAATGAGAGGGCTGTCAGGGCCTGTTTTATTCAAAGAGAAGCAAAAGGAAACTACATTTAAAATGCAAAACAACAACAAATCCCTTAAATGAAATCATGGAAAATGACAGTAAGATGGCTCAAGTTTTCCCAACTGTAGAAGCAAATGTACTGGTTCTCCTATATTATAGAAGGTTGGTCAGGGGTATGGCTCACAGTGAGCCCAGGTCAAGAATGACCAGTCTCTATTTCTATTCCTATCCAAAGCAGGTTACCCCAGTGCAGAAATGAGAGCTGTGGAGATCCTTGAGAAAAGACAGGCCCCGCAGCTGTTGGGTGCAGACTGGGCAGAGGGATGGTGCTGGCCATGGGCTGATGCCCTCAACTGGAGGAAGATTTGCAGGAGCTGAATCCTGACTGGGAGTGGGGGTCACTTCCAGACCAGAGGCTGGTGACCATTCTCTTAGACAAAAAGACTAAGAGTGCCTAGTACTATAGAAAAAGCTACATCTTAAGAGAGACAGGCCAGAGTTCAAATCCTCCCTCTTCCACCAAGCAGCCCTGGAACATTGGGTGACTCAGTCTCTCTCTCTAGACCTCAATTTCTTCATTGTAAACTAGGAATTAAAACATTCAACCAAGGAAGGACGACATGAAAATACAAGGAGGTAAAACATGAGAAAGTGCCCTAGAAGAGGGCCCAATGCATGAAAAGGTCCCAAGCTGCATAAATTCTCTTTTTAGTTTGCTCGTGGAACCAGAGGAAACTAGCTTAGCTCTCAATGCCTGTTGTATCTCCATTCCAACAGTGAATCCCTGGTTCCCATCACTGGACCAATGTGTTTATCCTCCTCCCAGGATGCTGTCCTGTTTCTCCAACCCATTCAGCAAGTCCTGTAACATCTCCCATTTCCAAATTCTGATTGCAAACTATCATTCCCAGGGAGTGTATTGAGCCCATGAATGACTACTCTCTTTTCAGAACACACTAGACCATTTGAAAATGATTATCAAATATAAAGATCGAAGACACTCAAGGCAAGTCATTAAAGCAACATAAACCTCAGAATGTTTATTGCATCCATATCCTTGTTCCAAATAACAAGCTTTCTCCAAGCTATGACCAGTTCTAAAACCTGGAGTTTGTACTTTATCCAATGGGCCCTAATATTCTGGGCTTTATTCTTCTGCTTAGTTTCATCTTCAGAAATGCCCACGTCTGCCTCCCTTGTCTTTAAAAAGATGCTGGGGTGGGGGGACACCCTTTGAGAGTTTATTAAGTTGTTGGAATCTTGAATAATTGGTTTTCAAAGGAAAAAAAAAACAGCTTTTGTGTGGATGCTTGACACACAGTCTAAGAAAATATAACAGTACCAACTGAATTTAAAAATTGATCATTCTTTCATTTGCTTATTGAATAAGTCATCCATTTTCTTCCTTCCCTCTTCCCTTCCTTTCTGCTTGCCTGCTTTCATTCTGTCCTTCTTAACTTCATTCCTTCCTGTATATTATTCATTATTTCTTTCCTCTTTGATTCACCAATATTTATTGAAATTCTGTCATACACTATGCTCTAAGCTAGAAACTGAGTATACAATCATGAAAGAAAAGCAATTTTCATTCTCAAGGATTTAAAAGTTTTCTGAAGGGGGAGAGACATGTAAAGAGATTATGATTATGTGATTACAACATAATGTGATAACAATAATAACAACTACCATTTGGAGGATTTTATTACACACTGGCGATGTTGAAGCACTTAAAAATGGTCTCTTTGACATTTTAAAGAAAACACTATGAGTTAAGTATGAATATTCCCAATTTACAGGTGAAGAAAACAGGGTTCAGCAAGGTGAGACAATTTTTTGGAAAAATGGTCCCCACCTCATAGGTGTCAGAGGTGGGATATGAGTCCTAGTCTGTTGGCTACTGAAGAACAAGATAGGAGCACAGAGCAATGGCATTTCCTCAGCTGTTGCTGGATAAGACATCACCGAGATTTTCACAGGAAGAATAAACCTTGGTTGGATAGTGGACCAAGTGTGGGAGAAAGGGAAAGTGTCAAAGTTCCACAGAGAGCCCAGGGACCTTAAAAAACATATGGAGAGCAAAAAATGGCACATCCTCAGGTGTGCTTGCTGAGTTGGGAACATGTGAGGACCTTCACAAAATGAGGATGGAAGGGTCAGCAACCAACAGCCACATTGGGCAGGGTCTTGTGCCAGGTTATGAAGAATGGGCAGTGCCCTGAAATCTCTAAGCAATCCCGGCAGATTTTATGCAAAAGAATCAAAGGATGTGGCTTATATTTTCCAAAACTCCTTCTGGCTGGATTGGGAAGATGGACTGGAGCAGGGATGAAAGTGGAGAAGAGGCATTGGAAGTGTCTTGCAGAAGAGGGGGGTGGGTGGGTAAAAGAATATCTAAGAAGCAGAAGTGCTCAAGTGTGGAGAACATTCGATACAGAGTGAAGACGGCAGCGAGGCGAGCGGAGATGATGGGTCTGGTTTCTGCATTGGTCTGTTGCAGTAGTTCTCCTTTATCAGTCTAGTCACTATATATCAAATCCCTCTTTATTACTGACCTAAACCCTAGGCCCAGCAAGACATTTGTCTCCCTGGGACCATGTCCTCTGCTGCATCACCTGGGAAGTTCATCTTTAGGGAAGGCAACGTCCTGTCTCATCTCTCTGAGGGACAGGAGGTGATGGTGACCTCCTGTACCATGATGGGACCAGGAGATGGATGTGACTGAGGCTACTGGAGGATTGGATCAGAGGAAAGCAAGCTGCTGATTCAGGGAGGCAGGGTGGGCCAGTGGAGAGATTCTCAGACATTTGGATCACTCTTTTAAAAAACACAGAGGTGGAAGTGAGCTTCTATTTTTAACTCTGATGAACAAATAAAGCCTTCAAAAGGACAAAGCAAACACCATTTATCATGCCCCTCGTATCATAAAATAAAGGGTATCATGTACCTCAAAAGAGAGAATAAAATCATCTCAGAATAAAAGACACTGCTTTAAAATGAAGAGATTTAACTTGAGAAATTACTCAGCTCCTCTTTCTTTCTCATTTGCCTTTGAGAAAACAGCTTTTAGAGACTTCTGGGGTGGAAAGCCAAGTGTCAGAACACCTGGCTCCTGGCAAGGTCAGCTATGCTCACTTGATTAACAGGGTCACCCTTCAGCACTCAGGCTAGAGGCATCTGACCCCTCCTGTCTGAGTCAAGTGCCCGTCCTTAGCACCCTGGGTTTCTCATTATAACACTTATCCAACCAGCTACTTCTCCTCCTGCCTTCCATGAGAGCAGAATCATGCCTGCTTTGCGCAGTGTTCAGTGTTGTGTCCTCAGCACCTAGCACTGAGCTGGTACACAGTAGGCATGTGCACCCGCACACACACACACACACACACACACAGTTGAATGAACAGTCACTGCATTATGATAATTTCCTGCTGTGATAACTCCAGGGGCTCGAAGTTGACTATTCTCAGGGCAGCCATTAAGGCAGGTGGAATCTGCTGCTAAGTAAGAGGGAGCAATGATTGAAGTGTGATGGTGTGTTCAAAAGTACCAGAAGAGCAATGTGACTTTCTCAAGTCAAACTACTGCTTTCACAACAGAACCACGCAGTTTCACGGCTTTCTCTTCCCGCCACCTCACTTCCTTCGTGGAACATCAAAACCACAATTGATAGATAATACAACTGACCACACTGAATAGGATCTACACAGCTCACCGACAGCTCTGCAGTTTGCCTTACACTTGAAGCACAATCAAATAAAGACAAATCACATCTATT
Organism: Cabassous unicinctus; assembly: GCA_029593785.1. Taxonomy (NCBI): domain Eukaryota; kingdom Metazoa; phylum Chordata; class Mammalia; order Cingulata; family Chlamyphoridae; genus Cabassous; species Cabassous unicinctus. Next base: position 12,127 of record JAQZBX010005517.1, read on the forward strand.
TCATAAGGTGAAGCTGCCAGAATGTTCTAGGTACAGGCAGAATTTCAGTAGACTGTATGGCTTGGTTCTGGTTTTGAGTCAGGTGAACCACATGGATGATGTGAAGACTAACTGAACAACACTCCATTTGGGGAGATAAATCAAGAGTTGCAATGTCATCAGCCATGTGAGGCAATACGGCAATGTCTGGATTTCAGGCTGGGCTCTCCCTCCCAGATTTACCAAAATTTAGAAAAGTACGGTTGTCACAGTAGATGTAGATGCCTCTGGATGACCTTGAAGAAGTCAAATAACTTCTCCAAGTTTCGGTCTCTTCTGGGGTTAAAAAAAGGGACTGCTTTCAAAGGGTCATATGACAAGACAGTCAAAGAGTTTGTGTGTGGAGAAAGAGTGCCGGAAAGCACGACATCGTACATCAGGCTGTCAAAAGTAGATTCAATTCACATTGATTTTTGGAAAGATGACGCCACATTCGAGACCTTGGGGAAAATGAAACAGCAGACATGCAGTCAGGCCAAGTGTAGGGCACCAGCAGCTGGCCACTGCTGCGACTTAAGTAACATGAGTAAGATTGTTTCCAACTTGTTATAGAGTATAATTGTTTCTTCACTGCTGCCCTGAGCAATGGCACCCAACTAGATAAAGGAGCTACTCAGTCCTCTGAAGGAAGGGACAGTCTCTTATTTCCCTGGGTGCCCCCAGTATTGGGACATGGCTTGACATGTAATTTTAAAATATGTCACACACACACACACACACATACACCCATTTGTACTCTAACCCCAGTCCCTGCAATCCTGGAACTGGGATTACAAAGTCTGATTTCAGGACATCTGAGCAGGAACACACCTTAGAAACATTCTGCTCAAATCCTCCTATTTTACAGATGAAGAGTTGAAGGCAAGACGAAGGAGTGACTTACTCCATGTTGGCCAAGGAGTTCCTGGCAGAATCTAGTCCCTTCCTCCTTATGCTTCACCAAGCTGCGGACAAACTGGTTTTTCTCTCAGGCCACCCATTCCTGTCTCTCTCCCACCCTCTGTAACATTCGGAGACACTTTGGTGGTTGTAGTCACCATTGCTGGAATGGCAAACCTCAGAAGATTGAAAGGGAGCCGGTGCTCCTGACACCCTGCCCTTCAGTATTGGGCCACCAAAACAACCCAGACCATGGAAAAGAGAAATAAGGAGAAGCAGGGATGGAAGGAGAAGGACAGAAAATGCCCCTCCGAGAAAATGGGGGAAACGTGAACCTGTTCAATGTATGCAAACAAACCTATGAGCAAAATGTACTGCTATTCACACAGAAGTTTTGTGTTTCCAGAAAGTGAGAGAGGAGGTGTGGAGCTCCCTTCTCTAGAGGTGGAAAACTGCCCAGCTTTGAGTTTGAAGGTACAAGCTGAGCTGTAATTAATTTAGGGGAATGTGTTGCACCAAAAGAAAATGTACTGTTGTCAGTCGGTTCAAGCCTCCCTCACACCCCCACCCATTTTGTTTCCTAACAAAGTGCTGGGGCTGTCATGAGTGGTCAGTGTCACCAGTGGATGGAGCAGAGAAAAGGAGCGTGCTGAGTATGCCAAACTCAGGGAGGGAGAAAAGCCAACTGTCTCCCACTGAGGCACTCAAGGGGGACCAAGCCCTCCCAGGCATTCAGGGATCTGGAGATGGAAATCTACATAGAGGAGAGGGGTGAGGAAAGGACTCCCTTAGATCCTGGAATGCTGGGAGGGGGCTTCCCTGGAGTGTCGCTGCAAAGGGCTTCCATTGTCCACCTTTAAATTTTGAGGCGGTAGGGCGGTACTGTCGCAAAAGTCACAAGCCAGCAGCTGGCTTGCTGCAGCTCTTACACAGCTCGGCAAGGTCTGAAGCACCAGGGCCGGCTCCAGGTCTCTGTTGCCACCCCTGCAACCTGTGTGAACTACTCAGGAAGACCCAACCTGGGGTCCCAGGCATGTCTTTCCTGTTGGTTGAAAATGCACACACTTAACATGGCAGGTGGCTTATCTCCTGGGGTAATGAATAAATAAGCATTTACTATGTGCGGGGCTTTGAGAATGAAGCAACATTTTTACATACTGAAACCTGCGGGAGCCAAAGTAACAAATGGGCCTTTTGTGGTAGAGATTGATCAGATCACCAGCCTTGATGTTCAAGGATTGAGAAGGGGTTGAGAATTAGGGGAAGCGCATGTGGGAGGTCAGAATATTCCCCAGAAGTGTGAAATCCTCAAACACCCACCACCACCACCGCGACAGCACAATTGTTATTTTGAGTGCTGTCTATATGCTGGGCTCTGTTCTTAAGGGTTAACCATGTATTATTTCATCACCTCCCGTAAACCACCCAACGCAGTAGACTGTGTTACTATCAATGCCGATTTTAGAGGAGGCAAGTGAGTCTGACAAAGAAAGAGACTTGTGCAAGTTCACGGAACTATTAAGTGGCTTGATTCAAATACACTACAATCATCTCCAAAATCTGTATTCTTATATATCTCCTAGGCTGTAGTGACCTTTCACGGGTCATTGTTTTGAGCTCCTTGTTAACCTCATCTGTGGGGACCAGGAACAGTTCTCCCTGGCCCTCCACTCACCCTTATATTCTGTTCTTAGAGACCCAAATTGCATGCACATAAGGGTCACAGATGGAACCTGTGGGTAAAGGTGGACTTTGCTCATAAGAAAAGCATGAGGAAAACCCAGACCAAATCCAGAGAAGATGGAACCACACATACAAAGGCTTGGATATGTGGATTTTTGTGTCTCCACTCAGGTACACATGCCTGGACCAGTGACGGCTGGAGATGGTCAAAAACTCTAGTAACTTCAACCAAACTGGCACTTCCCCCATTGTGACCAACACTTCCTGGCATTATTCTGTATGGAAATATGCCCTCTAGCACAGTTAGATGTGTGGATGCTTTTCAAAGTCAACTAGTGTACAAACTCAATGGTTTGATATGTTATACAGTCTTCATTTAAAAATATCAACTCTGTGGCCAGTTCTGAAAAATAAAAAGCTAGCATTTTAAGAATGAAAGGAATCTGGGTAAATGCTGTCGATTTGTATCCCACAGGTTCACCCAGGCCTATCTGATGAGCCGGCAGGAAGGTAGTCTCTGGAAAAGAATGCTGACAGAGAGATGGCATCCATACGTGCACAAGAGAGGGGAGCTAACTTTTCCTCTGCACCTACTATGTGCCAAACAGCATCCCAGGTATTTCATAGAGATGACTTCATTAAAGTTTCATGACATGCCACAGGATAGCTGTTTTCACCCAATTTTTATAGATGAGAAACCTCTTATTGAGCAATGTTCCAAGGTCAGACAGCTAGTGAATAGCAGAACCAAGATTCAAACCCTGGTCGGCCGCCAAGACACACCGTTTTTCCACTCCACCAAGCCTGCCACCTGTTATTGCTTTAATGAATATTAGTCACATTAAATGAACCCTGATATTCTGATTATAAAATTCCAAGCAATTTCTCATACATGGCTACTAAAAAGGAATGAGCAAAATTACTAAAAAAACAACACCACCCCCTTTCATCTGCCTGCTGATTAACTCTTTCCAGAACTCTTTGTGAGATATTATTTTATCATGACCCTTATGCAATCGTGTGATCTAGGCAGTCAGATAATATTAGTATTCCCTTTTCCATAGATGTAAAGACAAGGCTTAGGGAGCTTAAGAGACTTGCCCGAGATTGCATAGCTAAGAAGTGGCTAACCCAGGGCTAAAATCTAATTCCCTAGAATTCTTTCATTCTACATCAGTCTGACTTTTCAAGGTCTACAACCTGAAGAGAAACTGTGGCATCTACCTGCATGAAGTCCTAAGCAGACTCACTTCTTTCTTGCACCCTCTCCAAACTTCCCCACCCCAACCCTTTACCTCTTTCACACTACCTGTCTAGTCTGTTCAGCAACCTTTTCTTTATCATTGTAAAGCCTGTTAATCCTAGAAACCTGTTTATGTACCTTCTCTACCAGAAAACTTTGTCTAACTTCTCCAAATCATGGTGATCTTGCCTTTTCTGTGTGGCTCCTTTGGAAACCAACCATCTGCCTGTTTGACATCTCTTGAATGAGTATAACAAAATGCCATTAAACTATGGAATACAAGCACCTTGAGGACAGAGATTTTATCTTGGATTCCCATAAAATTTAGCACAGTGCTTTGGATACTGTCTTAACAAACTATGGATGATATGTAAGGATATGACCACACTATGTATAACTTCTCCAAGTTCCAAATTATCAGCTTCTAAAACATCAAGGCAATGGAATGTGGCTGAATGGGACTGGGAGGTGAGACCCTGGTTCGTGGTCTCACCTCTTAGTCCCACTCTCAATGGGTGGGCTGGGTGAGTGCCTGCCCCTCATTGGGAGCTCAGTCTCCTGCTGTGTGGCAAGAAGGGACTGGACTACACTACTGCTCCCTTCAGCTCTGAATATTCCTGATTCCAGGCACCTTTTCCAGATTTGGAGGAAACTGGGAATTAGGAGGTGTATGGTCATGAAATCATCCCAGAAAAGAAGAGGGAAACCCCAAATGATGGAAGATATATCCTTTTTTATTGACCACTGGTAAGGGCAGGGAAAGAGACTGAGAAATGCTACAGCTGCCAGCAGAGAGGTCAAGGAGGCTGCTTCAAGTCTTCTCATAGCCGTTTTCCAAAGACTTCCAGCAATGTCAACTTGGGTCTAAAAAACATAACCTGGCATCAGTGGAATGTCCTTGTTGCATTAAAAAAAAATAGGAGAAAATAAAATATTTTCCTGTGATACAATACTGTATCAGGGAAGCTTTTTTTGTCCCATCCATCCAATTCCAAATGGATAGATATTCATGGACAAATGTAAAGTTCACCTAATGGCACCAGAGCTTGTGGTTTAGAGGGATCCAAACAGGAACTCAGCAGGTTTGCTGCTACGCCTCCTTGTAGTGGGGTCTTTACAGTCCAGAGTTTCAGCTGCCCCTAGAGTTCCTAATACCGGGTTTTAAAAACTAACATCCAGGTTTCTTCTTTTAACTTATGAAAGTGTTGGCGGAGTGCATTCTAACTTGTTTGTAGACATCGCTAATGTCCACAGGTGCAGTGATGACTACTTGGTTCATCTCCACCATGCCAAAGAATGGCCCAAGTTCACCTGGAATGTCTTTTTCTAACTGGCCCATTTGATAGAAAAAGTTTTACTGCTCATACAGACTGCTCCTCCTGGCTGACCCTGTCAGTCCTTCTTTCTTACCAGTGATTGCAATGGAATGTTTATTTGTCTGGTTTACCCACTAGATGGTGAGCACCAAAATGGCAGTGATGGCTTGGCATAGAGGGAGTGTTCAGCACAAATATTTATTGAGAGGAGGAAGTAAGGATGGAAGGAAGGAAGGAAAGAAGGGAGGGAGGGAGGGAGGGAGGAAGGGTTTAGTTTGATATTAAAGCTTTCTATGAGATAAATCCAACACTTCCCTGCCTGTGGTGTGAATCACAGCCATACTGAATGCCTTCTTTCCCCCATGTATGCTTTGCTATCACCCACCCTACTCTCTTTGTTTATGCTGAACCTTCAGCATGGGATGGCCTTCTCTGTGTTCTGTGTATTTTCTGTTTGCTCCTGTCCTGATCCACTCTCCCCAACTCTCTGACTCTATCCCTCTCTGTGCTCTGTGGCCTGGGAGGCTCACTTCTGTGGGTCACATCAACAGGCTCCTTTGCCTTCTGACTTCCAGTTGGTCTTACTGATAGGAAGTTATTGGCAGATCAGAAGGCAGAAGAGAGTGAGTACATGGCATTTACTCTCCCATCTCCCTTCTGCCAGGTGGTTGTCCATTGGCTGCTTCTCTCCATTGAGAGTCACAACTCCTGTTAGGAAGCCCCCTTTGAGGTCCATAATCACTCTCTCCTCTCACCTCTACCAGCCCAGGGTGGAAATAGCTCCCGCTATTGCTGACACTGGTGTATAGCTCCTGGCCTTCTTGGTTGTCTTAGACTCTGCCTACACAGCTGTAAATAACCCCTCCTAAAACCCTAATTTTTCTGTTTGAATGGGCCACCTGGCTCCTGCCAGGACCTTGACTGATACAGTCCACCTCTCCACTTCTCAAAGTGCTACTTATTCCTGCATGCCCAGCTCAGACCATGCCTCATTGGAGATTTGCCTTCTTTTCCCTGGTCCAAATGGAGCTCTGCCTTTTAGGTCTCCTGTCCCACTGTGTGCTTCTAAAACCACAGTTCAGAGTTTCCTGTTTGAGGTCACCCCCCCACACCACTAAAGTGGAAGCCCCATAAGGGTGGAGAACATCAGAGAGGCTGGCAGGTGACAGATGTCTAATAAATGCCTGCCAAGAAGAGCAACAGCTGCCATTTAGTTCCCTAAAGTGACTTGGAATAAGTTATTAGCAAAATGTTGGTCTGCGTAGTGCTCAACTCTATGACCACCAAAGCCACCTCTCCGTGGGTGCTGGAGTCACTGCTACAGCCTCCCTGTGCCTGCTCCTCTAGCCTGGGCTTGCATGCCGCAGGTGATGGGGAGCTCATTCACCCCCAGGGAAACCCTCCCCTGGAAGGACAGCTTTGACTGGAGATGACATTATCTATTACTCAACTCAAAGCTGCTGCCTATATTTGCAGCACTCTGGTCCCAGGTATGACTTGGAAACTTATTGAATGA